>CAIGQW010016195.1:0-12107 GCA_903798125.1 Danio choprae
ATACAAGTTTTATTGATGGAGAAAATTACAAAGCTCTGCAGTGTTTGGGTGTTCTGTGTTTGTCTGAAGTAATTAGTCTACCGAAATGTGTATATTCCATACAAGCTGAAGCTGATCGATCAGTTCTTGTCACGTGACTCACGGGACGTGGTGCACTCCCGGCATTCATTCAACTGTGTGCGTCTGGAAGGCGAGAGTGCAAGCCGCGCAGCTCCATTGAAAATAACAAACTTGCACGAACTCTAGAAAAGACGTTATATGCGAATGGCCCCTAAAAGGCCGCCGTCACTTGCGATCTCCAGCAGTTGATCTTCTTGCACAGACATGCTGGATTCACCTGAAATGTTGACAAATGGATTGCGGATCTATTCCTTGGAAGTTCGTGGGTCGTTCACTGGGCCTTTCCCCCTTAGAAAAAAATCTTTCCAAAGACGTCTGTTTCTTACTCATTTTGCTGCTTGTGGGTTAAATTTTGGCGCTCGAGTGACCGAGATAAGACAATACGGTCATTTTTCAAAATAAAATAATTTAATAAAATGAAGATAATAAATAAAACAGAAGAAAATAATTGATTTCTTGTGTGGCGCGGTACCAATTGATCCACGGACCGCTACCGGTGGTTGAGGACCACTGGCCTATGCTATTGTTGTTTATTGGAAGGAATGCATCTATAGAGCCGCCATTTTGGTACAGGGTAGAGCTCCTTTGAAATGAATGTGGGACCAAGGTGCGGTGATGTACTGGCCATCTGGAGCCATAGATATATACACATATTTCTATGATCGGGAGCTTTCCCGGTGGTCAGTATGCAAATATTTTTTGAAATTATGACAATTATAATTTTACATCACTTTTCTACATCGATGGATAAGTGATCACACGGGCATTGCGACCGGGAGTCAGAATGATGGCAAATCCAACAAGTTCAAAGGTAGCATTTGCAAACTGGAAATATAAGCACTACTTTTCCCTCGGTGAGGTGTATCCTGCAACTTATGCCCAGAAAAAAAGACTCTCTCTGCAGTGACAAGTAATTCTAATCTAATGAGTCACATGCCACCACAAAATTAGTGAAACTACTAGTCAAAACTACACAGGTGATAACGTGAGCTCTGCATCCAAAGGAGGAGACCAAGTCACAACGTCAAAGCAAATAAAACTTAATTTTTCTCTACCGCAAACACTTATTACTCAGACAGAATTAAACATAATAATATCTAGATATATGCTGCTGTTGTCTCTCACATTATCCCACAAAACCATTGAAATAGTGTAGATTAGTAGTCCTTTGACAAATTAGATTTTTTTAAAGTAACACAATAGTTACTTTCCCTGGTAATTAGTTACTTGTATAATTATGTAACTCAGTCTCAGTGAGAAGTAATTATAACTAATTACTCTTTTAAATGAACGTGCCCAACACTTCTTGTTTCTAGTCCAAATATCTAACAATTCTTAAATAATGAAGCATTTTCTAGACAAGCAAAAAATATAGTCTTGTTTCAAGAAATAACGTGAAAATGAAATGTTGTCACAGCAAGAAGGTCACTGGTTCAGGCTCCGGCTGGGTCAGTTGGCATTTCTGTGTGGAGTTTGCATGTTCTCCCCGTGTTGGCGTTGGTGAATTGAATAAGCTAAATTGACTGTAGTGTATGTGTGTGAATGTAAGAGTGTATGGGTGGCAGGGCATCTGCTGTGTAAAACATATATGCTGGATAAGTTGGCAGTTCATTCCGCTGTGGTGACCCCTGATTAATAAAGGGACTAAGCCGAAAAGAAAATGAATTAATGAATACATTTCTGAAAATGAGACTATATATGTTTTGCTTGTCTATAAAATGCTTCTTGGTTTAAGAATGTTTAGATATTTGCACTAGAAACAAGACAAAAACTCTAAGTAAGAGAGTGTAGGGAAAAGATGAATGGCTGAAGTTTGTGCTCATAAACATATCCGCTCATAAAGCAGCTTCTTGTACAAGTCTTTCATGCCCATGACTTAACTGGATATTTTTTTTATTTATTTTTTGTTCCATAATTTTAGTATTTGAGGAGGCTCCATCATAGAAACTAATGAGGGGAAATGTAAATGATTATTAAAGCGCTTGTTATGTGGCAACACTTATCACCGCATTGCTCATTTCTAACCATTTTGAGCAGACTCTGTGAAAAATGCTTTCTGGAAAAAGTGAAGTTCCACTTAATGTTTTTCAGGGTATAAGGAAGTTTAGAGATTGAAAGTGTAGATTTAAAGCAGTGAACATGCAATATATATAAATAGTTGAAGTCAAAATTATTAGTAAAATTGTGATTTTCTTTTTTTTCCAAATATTTCCCAGGTGATTTTTAACAGACCAAGGAAATGTTCACAGTACACTGCAAAAATACTTTGATTTAAGAAATTATATTTGGAGACAAAATTCAATCAGACTATTTTTAAATCACTTTTTAAAACTTACCTGTTCCGTTTAGCCTGTTAATATACTAATAGCTTTGTCGACTGCTTTGTTTCTAAATATATATCTGTTGTTTCTATTGGCTTTATTTCTATGTTTTTATCATTTTATCTATACAGCACTTTGGTCAGTCTTGTGGTGTCAAACCCTCAGCTCGTTCCTGCAGTCCCAATGACCAATCTCACTCACCAACCATCAACCACCACACACCACACCCGTGAACCCTCTCCTGATTACTGATCACCCGCACCTGCACCTGCAATCACCACACACCATATATACTCACCCACCTCACTCACTCATTCAGCAGCTGGTATCAAAGACGTATGGTTCTCCTCGTCTTCGCTCTTGTATTCTCCTGTGCTCTTCCGTGGATGTTCTCCTTCCCCTATGGATGCCAACACACCTATTTAAGGGAAGTGACTCTGATTCTGATGTTGAAGTTTACCCATGAACTGAACTAACCAGCTTAGCTGTTTGTGTGAGATTGCTCACCCTCTACAACGCCATTCACCTGCTTCACTGTGTTACTACTGTACATCACAGAATAAACTCTTTTAAAGCTTACCCTTCCTGTATTTAAATGTGCCTAGTAAATAAATTAATTTGAAGTAAAAAGATTTGTCTTGTTTTCAGAAATAATTAGCTAAAATTGAGTTGTTGGGGTTTTTTTTTTTTTTTTTTTTTTTTTTTTTTTTTTTTTTTTTTTTTTTCTCCTCCTCCCTTACAACAAGCAAAGTAATCTGCCAATGGGGGAAGCAAAAGTCAATTTAATTTTAAAAAGAAAACCAGATTATTTTGCTCACCCCATTGGTAGATAATTTTGCTTGTTTTAAAGGTGCATTATGTAATTAATAACCTCATGTGGGACTCTGAATCTGCATCTCATTTCAGAGTCTGCTACTGTCCACCGGAGGTGGAATATGCTGTTTTCCATCAAGGCAACCCGGGGTGCTGAAATATAATTGGCTAAACTGGCGTTCGGCGGGTTAAAAGAACCAAAACAAAGACAGCGTTCCAGCATGTAACGCAGAATATCTGACTTCAGCATTGTTTTTCAGATAAACGAGAATGTTCACTTAGCATGTTTCTGAAATATCTGCAAACATATTATGGTATTTTTATGCTTTAGAATATTTAAAAACTTAAAGCACCTTTTAAAGAAAAACTCACTTAATTTTGGAATATTTCCTTTCCAAATTTGTAGATATTTAGGCTAGAGTCAAGACAAAAACTCTTATTTCTTTAAGTTTGGCTGGAATAAAAGCAGCTAAACACTTTTTTTTATTTATTTTTTTTTATTTTTTTTTTTTTTTTTCCAATATTAATATCTCAATAAGTGAAAAGTAAGTATGCACTGTCATCATGACCAAATAAACGACTCATCAGAAATTAGGTAGCAAACTATTGTTTAAAATGTGTTTTGGCTGCAAGAGTTTGTCTCATTTTGACAGTATGAAAGATATTTTGGGAACTCACAGTCTAAGTTTGGGTGGCACGTGGCTCAGTGGTTAGCACTGTCGCCTCACAGCAAGAAGGTCGCTGGTTCGAGTTCCAGGTGGGTCGGTTGGTATTTCTGTGTGGAGTTTGCATGTTCTCCCCATGTTGGCATGGGTTTCCTCCGGGTGCTCTGGTTTCCTCCACAGTCCAAAGACATGGACTATAGGTGAACTGAATAAACTAAACTGGCTGTAGTGTAGGTGTGTGAATGAGTGTATGGATGTTTCCCAGTACTAGGTTGCAGCTGGAAGGGCATCCGCTGTGTAAAACATGCTGGATAAGTTGGCAGTTCATTCGGCTGTGGCGACCCCAGATAAATAAGGCACTAAGTCGAGGGGAAATGAATGAATGACAGTCTAAGTTTGCTTAAAGAGGTTGTCAAACAAAGCCAGTGGTTCAAAAATGAAAGCACAACATTTAGTTGATGCTTACCTTTTTATGACACCTATCTAACTTAAAAATCTTGGCCCCAGTGAGCTACAAATACAAATTAGGTTTCATTGGAAACACTTTGAGCTTTACTATGGTCCATCTAGAGTGTTTAATGCTCAAAAACATAAGTTATAGATGCTGAAGTAAAACTGTAGTGCTCAATATTTTTTTTCTTCCATATAGCAAACACATGAAATCACTCTTGTAATAACCTAGAATTAAATATGTCTTGAAAGTCAAATGTCTCATGAGTTTATATTTCAAATTTAATGAAAATATCATGCAAAATTAACATTTCTGCAAAACGTTTTCTGGGACTATATCTGTGTCCTTCTCTCCCTCACCGTCAGAGGCATTTTCTAAATGTATATTACAATGTCCAACTTGAATGAATCTCGTATGAAAATGTCGCTTTTTAATCCATGTCTCAGTGAATGTAGATATAAACATGTTGAATTTTACACATACACGTTTGTTTTTGTGAAAAGTGGGTACATTATACGGTTTGGACAGTATAAAATGAATCGAAACCTATGTATTGTATTGGCCTAACCCCACCCTATCCCTAACCCCAACCATCACAGGAAACTGTGTACAGCTTTACTCTCTGAAATACTCTCTTTTTGAGAAATGAGGATGTCAGCAAAGTCCTCTTATTTCATCTCCTTTTTGTAATACCTGTGTCATACCTATGTCATTATACACATTTGTGTCCTGACATGTCACAAACACGTACACACACACACATAATAATAATAATAAAACTACTGTATGTCACGGGTCACAGAAGGCAGAGACAAGGATATCATTCACACAGTGTTTATTAAACACAAATATATCTTCGCACCGATCGGTGCATGCAAGCAGTCCAATAGAGTCAATAGAATCACTTCCCTTAAGTAGAGCAAGCCGATGACAGGGGTTAGTCTCTGGGTAAGATGAGTCACAGATAGCCTTGGCGGATGATCGAGATGAGCAGACAGAGAGAGTTGCGACCATGTGAAGAAGATACCGGACAATGAAGGACTGGAGAGGGTGAGACTATATAGTGCGGTGGTGATGACTGGAGCAGGTGAGTGTGATGAGTGAACAGGTGTGTGTGGTTAGTAATCAGGTGAGTGAGTGCGTTGTGTAGTGGCTGGAGAATGTGACTGGTGATTGGGGCTGACAGAACGTGCAGGGGGTGTGACACTGTATATTCATTAACATAAGTGTGGTCACCATAAAGTAACATCTTTATTAGTACAATAATACATTTAATCCTCTAAGTCCAAAGACGTGGTATAGATGAATTGGGTAGGCTAAATTGTCCGTAGTGTATGTGTGTGTGGATGTTTCCCAGTGATGGGTTGCAGCTGGAAGGGCATCCGCTGCGTAAAACATATGCTGGATGAGTTGGCGGTTCATTCCGCTGTGGCGGATTAATAAAGGGACTAAGCCGAAAAGAAAATGAATGAATGAATAAGTTAGATCCACTATTGGACGTTGTTGTCGTATGGCAACATATTATAAAGTACCTTAAAAAAAAAGACATTTTCCCAACATTTTTTACAGCACTTCAAGTTAAGCCATTCTAAGAAAAGAAAAAAGTCAAATATTTTTTATAGATCTATCATAATGTGTGCAGTAGAGGGTTAAATTCAGATAAGATGTTGCATTACACACCAAATTCGTGGCCTACTTTATCTTTTCTGTTAAATACACTTGTATTTGTTGTTTTCTCTTAACAATTGTATTGCACCATCATCTCAAATCTGAAATCTTGTGTCTAACATTAAAAGTATTCTTATGTGCAGTTAATAAAACTGTGAGTTGCACAAATATCTCTGATGGTGTGATAGGGGTTCTATCACACCATCAGCATCTCTAATCATTTTTTTTTTTTTTTTAATCCCTTAGGAAATGTTTATTTAAAAAAGCATTTGTTGTACTTCTTTTAGGGGCCGTTCACATATCTCATCTTTATTCAATTCAAGTTTATTTGTATAGCGCTTAATTTGTATAGCGATAATCATTGTTTAAGAGTTCACACTTAGCTGATGATTGATTATAGAGCTTGTTTGGCATGCTGTCCCGGAAGAGAGCCCTGAGCTCATAGATCCTCGAGCCTGGGGCTCCCTCCCGTTTGCAAGGCGAGAGGGGAGTTTGAGCTCAGGTAGATCTCGAGAACTCCCCTGCTGTAGTAGCTAATGAACAGATAGTGATTGCTCTTGAGATGACTACTTACTAGGAGCATGTCTATGATGCTGATTTGGATTAGTCAATTAACATAAGTTGCATGTTTTTGGACTGTGGAAGGAAACCGGGGAACCTGGTGGAAACCCACGTGCGCACGGGGAGAACGTGTAAACTCCACACAAACGCCAGCTGGCTTGGTAAGGACTAGAACCAGTGACGTTCTTGCTGTGAGGCAACAGTGCTAACCACTGGGCCACCGTGCCACCCATCTAGGAAAGGAGGAGTAGGGGTGGAAGGGGGGATTCTTCAAAACGAAGATAGCCGTGATATGGAACTTAGGGTATTTATAGTGGCTTAGGAATCGTCTGATTGGTGAATCATGAATTGGATAATGTGGGACCAGCCGCAAGCAATCATAAGCATGTGATCCTCTCCAAATTAGTTTACAAGTAAACTTCACTTTAAAGCAGCTTTACAAAAGGTGCACATTATTGCCTTACAATCAATTTAGGTTAAAGTTGCAATAAAATAAAATTTATTATATACATAGTTAACCTGCAGCTTTATAGCACATTGATAATGTCTGTGTACATGTTTAATGATGTGTGTTTGTATCTTTATTTGTCTTTAATATTGTCATATCGAGTTCGTTATTTCTAATGGAGTTGCGCAGCTTGCACGCGCAAATAGGAAGCGACGCACTTGCATTTTCCAGGCGCACCTAGTTGAAAACATCTCAAACTTTTAAATCTCGATAGTCAAAAACAGAGCACCAAACACTGCATTGCTTGTATCAGAGCTACAGCAAGGGTTTGTCAGGTTATCATCCTCTGAGAAAACACCACAGGATTGCAAGCAAAAAGTGTTTCCACAAGCTTTCCATGTGATTTTAGACATGATATGTGAACAGCCTCTAATGCTGCTTTCCACATACTTTTAATTTAAATCAATCAAACAGATGTATTTTTATATGAAACAATAAACAAATGAATAGAAAGAGCTATTTTAATATATACCACAAAGTTTCAAACTTAAAGTTATCAGTCTGATGATGTATTTCCAACTGAAACAGAATATTGAGTAGGGGGCGGGGTTTATTTTTCTGCTCATCCTCTCATCTTTCGCTCTCAGCAAACTAATGGTTGGAGGGGCATGGCTAAGCTTATTTTGATATCATCAAAGAAGGACTCTGTAGAATCAGATGCTCAGATTTTGATTGAAGATTACTAAAACTTTTTTTTCCCCCCAGTGGATTAACTTGCACTGATGAATTGTTCACCTTAGAGGGAAAGTTCACCCAAAAATGATAATTGAATCAGTATTTGCTCTCCCTCAAATGGGTGCAAACCTTGAGTTTGCACACACAATAATATATATTTTGAAGACAGCTGGAAACCTGTAACCACTGACTTCCATTGCAGGAAAAACAAATGGAAGTCAACGGTTTCCAGCTTTCTTTAAAATATCTTCTTCTGTGTTTAAAAGAAGAAAGAATGTCATAAAAGTTTGAAACAAGTAAAATGTGGATAAACATGACAGAATTTACACTTTTGAGTGAACTGTCAATTTAAGACTAACTAAGTGTGCTAGCGAAATAAAGTGAAATGTGATGTGCACTTTAACTAGAATTCAAAAGCAATTCTCAAATTAATTCTGAGTGACGAACAAGCACTATGAGTGACATTTATACTGTAAATGACAGAACATGAGGAAAGAACATCTTAAGTCATTCAACTTATTCGTAAATAACACAAATGCAACAGTTTTCACTTTCATTTTCAGGCCAAATTCAAAGTATTGGTTGCAAAATAAAAGGAAACGAACGAAACTGTCATTTAGGAGGAAGACAGAAGTGAGACTAGCATTGTGGTTAATGAGTATGACTAGTCCAGTGAAAGACGGGGCTGTTTGACCATTGGCTGTGGTGTGACCCTTCTTGATGTCATACACCCTCCAAAATATATAGTTTCAGCATCGATATCACAATATGCGCATCCTCAATAGTCGAACCGGTATTTTAATTGACCAGGAGCCACATGTAAAAACACAAAGTTACCAAAACGTTTATTATTTATGCATGTTTTTAGGGCCTGGTACTGTGTGACCATTTCAAGTCAGCTTAAAGTACACTGTTAAAAAAGCTGGGTTCCACACAATTGATTTGTGTTGGGACATTCATTCATTTTCTTTTCGGTTTAGTCCCTTTATTAATCTGGGGTCACCACAGCAGAATGAATCAACTTATCCAGCATTTGTTTTACGCAGCGGATGCCCTTCCAGCCGCAGCCCATCACTGGGAAACACCCATACACACTCATTCACACACATACACTACTATTGGCTTACCCAATTTACCCAAGCCAATTTAGCTTACCCAATTCACCTATACCGCATATTCACACACACATACACTACGGCCAATTTAGCTTGCCCAATTCACCTATACATTCACAGCGTAAAACATATGCTGGATAAGTTGGCGGTTCATTCCGCTGTGGCGACCCCAGATTAATAAAGGGACTAAGCCGAAAAGAAAATGAATGAATGAATGAATATATATATATATTTATATATATATATATATATATGCGATTAATTGTGGTTAATCTTTGCCCAGCACTAATCTGAAGTAATCTATAGATTTACAGGATCTTTTACCCCCAAAACAATAAAACTTTCTTGTATCTCTATATTAGCCTCCACATTAGCATACAACATATTATACTGTTGTTTATGAAACAAACTTTAGTTTTTGACATCTTTGGCATTAAAGCAGGAGTCACAGTTCTTCATCTTTACTACTGTAAATCTATAAAGCAGGCTGCTGTGTAAAGTGCTTTGTGAAGGCAGTTGTGTGAAGTGCAGAATGATGTGTGTAAAGGGTTAAGTGTGAGGCAGTGAGGAGTTAACAACGAGCAGGACGAGCAGCCGTAGAGCCGGGCAGAGCTCCAGATCCTCTCATAAAGCAGAGGCTTCCAGTCAGTGTGCCAGAGACTGCCCCATGACTCACAGAATGAGTCCTGCAGAGACACACGCACACACACACATATAAAAAGAGACACACATACATATACACACACACACACTGAGATACAACATATATACATAGAGAGACACACACACCCGCACACAGACAGAGATAGACATATACACACACACACACACACACACACACACAGATTGAGATACACACAAACATGCGTGCACAGACACAGACACAAACACACATACAGAGAAAGAGTTAGATACATACACACACACACACACACACAGAGACAGAGAAAGAGTTATACACACAGAGACAGATACACGCATACACACACAGAGAGACATACATGTACACTCACACACAGACACACACGCGCACACACACACACACTAATGAGAATAACACTGCTTCATTCTCACACAGTCACCCTCACAAACTCTTCTAAATATACAGCTTAAAAATACAGTTATCATTCTCTTATCACACACTCATACACACTCCTCACAACTCAGTTAAAGGGACAGTTACCCTCCAAAAAGTACATTGTCAACATTTACTCCAGTGTTTCAAAATCATAAAAATATATTATTATTATTATTATTATTATTATTATTATCATTTGTTCTACAGAACATATATTTTGAAGTTTGTTGGAAACCTCTAGCCAGTGACACCCATAGTAGGAACAACAAATATATATATTTATAGGTTTCCAACATTCTTCAGAACATCTTATTTTGCTTTGCGCATAAGATACTCACACAGGTTTAGAGTTGAATGAGTTGAACTTATCCATTACATACAACACAACAAATATAGGTTCGCAATTACATCTGTGCTTTGCATAGGAATTATATATGTAGATAATTCAAGTTTTTTTTTGTCACATGTTGAGTCAGCGTCAGATTTTCATACCAGCCTTGGCTGAAAAGTGTCATCTTTCTCTGTCGCTTTCACATGCAAAAACATCTGTCAATGTTTAAAACACATTCCTCGCAAATGTGTGAAAAAGTCAGTCGGTTTTAGTGCTTGTTTGTTTGTAAGTACGAAAAAAAAGTGTCTTGCAGCGTCTACAAACTCTCGCTTTAGCTGTTATGAAATCTCAGTTTTTCCAGAGGTCGACTCGTGTTTCCTGTTGAACGTGTCTCCAGCAGAGGGAGTTCAGGTTGTGTGTTCATGTCCAGACGAGTGTGTGTGTGTGCTCACATGTGTGTTTATTTAAAGGTTAGCCTAGTTTTACCAAATCGCACTCCCGGTTTATGGCAGCACAACAGAGTTTACTTCAGTTTAAGAAATAAAGCGTCGCATAAACATATACAAACTCGCTCTCAGAGCACAGTAATGGAGATGATAATCACACACACATACACACAGCCTGCTTAGTCACGTTTTCAACAGGCAGGACAGAAAATGGTTCAGCAAATACTTACATAACCTCGCTGAACTGCTTTCATTTTACCACTGCAAGTTAAAGACGCTAAAAAGAACCCAAAACCCTTCGCCTGATGATATTCTGCTCTTTTTTTATTTGTCAAAAATAAATATTTACACAAATCATGACAGGAGGTTAGCACAGCTTTATTTCAGGAACACTGCTTGTCACTGTGATGGTTTTGCTCTTTTTCTCTCTCTCTCTCTCAGAAACTATGTTTACCACAGTACAGCTTGTCATTTGCCTTGTCAAAAACAAGCACGTTTAATTGTATTGAGTGTGATCTGCTGTTGTATTTCAAATATACTTTTATATCATTCGCAGTGGGTAGCACAATCGCCTTACAGCAAGAAGGTCGCTGGTTCGAGCTCCAGCTGGGTCGGTTGGCGTTTCTGTGTGGAGTTTGCATGTTCTCCCTGTGTTGGCGTGGGTTTCCTCCGGGTGCTCCGGTTTCCCCCACAGTCCAAAGACATGCAGTACAGGTGAATTGGGTAAGCTAAATTGTCCGTAGTGTATGAGTGTGAATGGATGTGTATGGATGTTTCCCAGAGATGGGTTGCAGCTGGAAGGGCATCCGCTGCGTAAAACATATGCTGGATAAGTTGGCGGTTCATTCCGCTGTGGCGACCCCAGATTAATAAAGGGACTAAGCCGAAATGAAAATGAATGACTGAATATTTCCTAAACAATGCAGATAGAATTGGTAAATACACATGTACTCCGTAAATCATTGCTGTCAAACGATTAATCGCCATCAAAATAAAAGTTCATTTTATAAAATATCTGTATATATATATATATATATATACACATGCATAATATAGTCATGTGTATACAGTATGTATTTACACAAAACACACACAGTATGCACAAATATATTTTGTACTTATGGACTTTTTGTTTTGGACGTGATTAATCGCGATTAATTGCTTGACAGCACTATTTGAAATCTATTATGTCTTTATTTATATTTTATAAACGTACATATATGTTTAAATATTCTTTTGTATTTCATGTACGGTATGTGTATGTATTCATACATGTATACATAAATATGCACAGTACACACATATGTTATGTAAATACAGACTTGTATCTTGAATGTGATTAATCGCGATTAATC
>CAIGQW010016293.1:0-10568 GCA_903798125.1 Danio choprae
TAGTGTGGCCTGCCTAAAACAACCATTTCTCGCCTTCAAATTGTCCACAAATACTGCAGCGAGGCTTCTCTCTGGAACACAAAAAGAGGAATCAGAGTTTCCTAATGTTAGTGTCTTCACATTGGCTTTCTGTAAAGTTCAGAATTGATTTTAAAATAGCTGTAATTGGTTACAAGGATGTATCTGGACTTGCACCAAAACACATTAGTCACCTTCTGGTTCGTTATACATCTCAAAGAACACTTAGGTCTAGTAATCAGTTTCTTCTTACTGTCCCACGTTGTCGCTTTAAAACTAAGGGCTCATTCACAGCGAACGCGGCTCTGTCCTATTGGACGTATTTAAAAATGGGAATTTGTTTTAAATCAAGGGTTGTGAGCTATTAAACAAGAGCCTCGCTAATTACTCTTGAATTTTTATGAAGCTCACGATCATGTACAGTTTATACCAAATGCCTTGCTCTGTGTCCTGCATGAAATTTTAAAGAGTTCCATGAAGAAACACTCCGGACTCTGCTGTCTATGCCTGTTATTTGGACAGGACTGCAGGTTTGTAAAAAGGACTTCTTTGCTCAGCGTTTCCGCAATGCTAATGGTTGCTCATCGCCGATGGAAATCGATACCGGCAGCTGGCGTGATGGGCAGACCTTGAGAGTATCGCTGGCTTTGGAGGAAACTTGGGATGCGATCAATGGCGGCGTAAGTGAGAGGAGAACATGTGTACAGAGAGAGACAGTGTCTGAAAGTCACACTGCTTCGGCTCATTACACAACGGCTGAGCTGCTGTCCAACACAACACACACCACAGCAGATGAAGAACCGGAAAAACACCGGTAATATTGTTTTTCCTGTTTCTCGTTTAGCTATAAGTTCTATAAGCTTTAAACTATACGATTTTGGGAATAATTTACAGTTATGATTGGATTTAGGGGTAGGGAATAGGTATGGATTACAAAAATGATGTTCCAGGATCAACATAGATGTTAATCCAGGATTGCATCTTACTTGGCAAAATCATGACGTGCCAACTAAGTAGGATAAACTTTTTAGCTGATAATAAAAAGTGCTTTGAATAAACTACGATGGAAACTCATTTACTGAATCAATTCCAGCATGCGCATCAAAAAAGTAATGTGACTTCAAGTCATGTGATAACAAAAATGGTGGAAAGTAACAGGTATGTTTGGGTGGACAATGAGGTCAGAACATTTTTAAATGTTATATTCAAGAGATCACACTTAGATATTGCTTAATAATAATAGCAGGTCTGGCATCGGAACTCTGAGATAATTGAGCCCAGGACTCCCGCCTGGTCAATGAGCATATAAGGGGGTACAAGATCAGGTAGTCAGGTAGAAAGGACAAGATCTCGGATACAAGCGGCCAAAATGAGTTTCCTTCGCAGGGTGGCAGGGCGCACCCTTATAGATAGGGTGAGGAGCTCTGTCACCCGGGAGGAGCTCGGAGTAGAGCCGCTGCTCCTCCACATCGAGAGAAGTCAGCTGAGGTGGCTCGGGCATCTGTTTCGGATGCCTCCTGGACGCCTACCTAGGGAGGTGTTCCAGGCATGTCCCACCGGGAGGAGGCCTCGGGGAAGACCCAGGACACGCTGGAGGGACTATGTCTCTCGGCTGGCCCGGGAACGCCTTGGGATCCCCCCGGAGGAGCTGGAGGAAGTGTCTGGGGAGAGGGAAGTCTGGGTTTCTCTCCTAAGACTGCTGCCCCCGCGACCCGGCCCCGGATAAGCGGTAGAAAATGAATGAATGAATGAAAAGATCAGGTAGTTCTCGAGAGCTCCGCCTGGTAAAGGAGGAAAAGGGGGAGATGGGGTGGATGGGGGTATTCTTAAAAAAGAAACTAAGATAAAGGAGTAATGCTCTTTATAGTGAGTTTGGAATAATCCGATTGGCTTACAAATGATTACAGATGAGAGACCAGCCGCGATCAATCATATCACGTGCTCCTCTCGAAGTTAGTTTGTGAAACTTCACTATGAGAAAGAAGTGCCGGAACGCGGGAAACATCAGCGGAACGTGAGAAGTGCGAGAGGAGATGATTCAAAAAGGATATGACACACCGTGGACTATTTTGCGTGATAAATGGAAGAGCCTTAAGCAAAAATACATGGTTTTTAAGCATTAAAAATAGTATAAATAAGCAATCCAGAAAAAGAAAAGCCCTCGCCTGATTTTTACCACGTTTTCAGATTTTACCACATTCTCACCCTGTTATTTACTTTTTAAATTTTTTGGCTTCTGTTTTTGTCTTACCCGCTTTCTGGAACTGTTCTTTAGCGAACTCGAACCCCGTTGCCTTGGTCAACTCCTCTCTGCTTCTCAAGTCTGCCGACATACATGGCGAGCTACTGGACAAACTGGTAACAGCGGAAAAGGCGTCCATATGGAGGTAAGCGGTCAGCTGGTAAGCACGAAAAGGACGTCATACCGCCTTGTAGTGTTCATTTTAAAGACGAAATGCAGCCATACGTAGTTCTGGCTACATAACTCGCGATCTCCAGAAATGTATATAGGGCTACGCTTTCAGAATGAGCCTATGTTGTGTAAATGGCATCTGAAATGCATTCGAGATATAAATCCGATCGTTGAAACCACTTCAGGAGGTGGTTTCCAGGCGAGACAGGACAGGTCTAAATCTGCATCTGGTTGTTGAAACTACATATGTAAATTTGACTCCTCCCAAAATTAAAAATAAATAAATAAATAAACATGTTGTGAGCTTTATGACCGTCAGATATATGTGTCATTAATCCTTTAATTTATTGATTCATTCATTTTCTTTTTGGCTTAGTCCCTTTATTAATCTGGGTTCGCCACAGTGGAATGAACCGCCAACTTATCCAGCATATGTTTTATGCAGCGGATGCCCTTCCAGCTGCAACCCATCACTGGGAAACATCCATACTCTTTCACACACATACACTACAGACAATTTAGCTTACCCAATTCACCTATAGCGCATGTCTTTGGATTTGTGGGGGAAACCGGAGCACCCGGAGGAAACCCACGCCAACACTTGGAGAACATGCAAACTCCACACAGAAACGCCAACTGACCTAGCCGAGGCTCGAACTAGTAACCTTCTTGCTGTAAAGCGATCGTGCTACCCACTGCGCCACAGTGACGCTCAAAGTGAGGAATAATAATAATAATAAAAAATATACAAAACTTTTTTACATTTTCAAAATACTCAATTCTGTTTGATTTATGAGCTGTTTACAAAAAATGTCCTCACAAGGTCAAAATGTACAATGCAAGGAATACACACACACACACACACAAACACACACACACACACACACACACACACACACAAACACACACACGCAAACAAATGCAACCCACATGAAAAGAGTTTTTTGTTTTTTGACCAATGAGGTCTCAAAATCAATGGCAAATGATGCAGACACACTGTATAACACGCAATGGTCACTCACCATACATCATAAATGAATAATAAACTGTTATTTTTGCTAAAATGCATAATTAATACAACTGCAGCAACAAACAGACACGGTGGAGCAGTAATATTGATGTAATTAGGTCAGCCGTGCATGCCTTTAGTAGTTATAGGCTTCTTTTTAAATAGCACTTTCATCATTCTTTCGCATCTGTGCTCTGTCTCTACGTCACTTTTAATAAAACACAAACTTTTCCATCTGATGTCTAATCAACGTGCTTGTCAGTAATCAATACCGCTGCATTGACTTTGGTAAACAGCCTTTTTGCTATGCCAGTAAAGCTACATGAATCTGAATTTGTGTGGTTGATAAGAGGAAAGACCTTGAGCTGTGGTGAGAAGCTCCTGTCAAGTGCTGAGTCAGACAAAACACCCTTCCGCGATGTTGCTTTGTAAACCCAGCAATGCTATTTTAAAGCCATCATTGTGCCATTAGTCTTTGTGCACAGTGAGTGTCTTGCAGGAGTCCCACTTTCATCTCACCAGAAAGCAGTTTTCAGGAAATATGTTTCCAGCTGAAGCAGCCTCATTTTTCTGCTTGTGTCAGGAAGACGCAGCTTCACCGGCAGCCTGGATTATGTCCTCTAAATGCGGTCAGGATGACCAGTATTCAGCGTCAGTAACATTAAAGTTGACATGAAACAGAACGTCCTGGTTACGTACGTAACCCACGTTCCCCGAATAGGGAACGGAGATGTGTGTCTGTAAACAGACTACGGGACATCGCTAGACAACCAATCACTCTGAAGAGAAAGAAAAAGGGCCAATGAATGCCAAATGAGTTGGCAGAGCTCAGCTCCGCAGGTGCGACTGATTAGTCATTAGTGGAGTATATCAGTGGCGTCCGTGGAGCGAGCCTCAGATTTTCGCCAGCTGAAGACTGAACACTCAGCCAACGGCTGGAGACTCAGCTGCTGTGGCAGTGGAGACGCACGTCTCTATTCCCTATTCGGGGAACGTGGGTTACGTATGTAACCAGGACGTTCCCCTTCATATGGGAACTCCAACATGGGTCTATAAAGAGACTACGGGAGACTGTATGGAAAACGCCACAGCAGCTAAGCTCCTGATGTGAAGTTTGTCAAGCAAAGCGTGAGCGCACAAGCATCACCAAGAGCGCAACCTTCCAACGTCCCCCAGGCCCTTTAATTACCATTACATAGGAACAATTAGAAAATTTAGATGGGGGGTCGTAATGTGCTTTTACCTAGCTAATATAGACTAGGGATAGAATATGACAGTACGTTGGGAAAGCATGCCAGTCCCCGAAGGGGGAGGACACTGCGGAGGCCACCTGCTAGCCAAGAGGGGAGACTTGATGGCAATAAGAACATATGAACTAGCCCTATGGAGGGGGAGTCCTACATATGATAAGCTGGTTAGCGGGTAGGGAAGCCCCACCCTAAATGACTGATAGCCCTGCCCTAAATGACTGATAGCCCTGCCCTAAAGGACAGATAGCACCATGCTAAAGCACTGATAGCCCCGCCCTAAAGGACTGATAGCCCCACTCTAAAGCACTGATAGCCCCGTCCTAAAGTACTGATAGCCCCATCCTAAAGCACTGATAACCCCGCCCTAAAGGGCCGATAGCTCCACCTTAAATGACTGATAGCTCTGTCCTAAATGACCGATAGCCCCTTCCAAAAGACATTCCATGTAACCAGAAGTGAATAAAAAAAGATTATGGTATTTGATAAAAGATTATGAGGGAAAATTATTGAAATAATGAAGTGCACAGATGCAAAAATATATATACATATGAAAATAAGAAGAGCAAATTTTGATTTCATGACAACTAATATTGAACTGAGCATCAGAATGGAGTTGTGTAGTGTTTATTTCCCGTGTGTCTTCCATAAAAGACAGAAATATCCGGTGAGTCCCTGACCTCCGTTATATCCATCTTCAGTTTTTATCTCTATTACCCTGCAGTGTATCTCGTGGCTCTGCTGGTGTTGGTGCGTCTGTCCTGTGCAGTGGCCATGAGCAGTGATTGATGGCTCACTTAAGGTTTGAACCTCTTCACCCGGCCGGAAACTGGTCGGAGATCAGCGTTTTGCTGAATTTTAGTGGAACACAGATGTTTTAGAGACATAGCTTTTCTTCAAGATTATTTACTTATTATTGTTATATAAAACAAAATAAAGCACCATTTCCATCCAATGAGAATAAAATCAGCACTTCCTGATAATCTGGTACCAAAATTTCTAAAGGAAAAATATAAATTGCTGTGGTAGTAGAAGCCACTGTGGGCCTTTTTTCTTCTCTAATAAATGAGTTGCCTCTCAAAAGACGAAATGAAACCATGAACGCAATGCGGTGGCTTTTGGAGGGGTGAGATGTTCTTTGGATGCTCAAGACAGTTCTGGAGGTAATAATAATATAATAATAATACTGAACCACTGTGATGTGGGATTTTACAATGAGCAAAACAACATTTCAGATGTTTTACAATGTGTTTTACAGATGTTTCAGATGTTTTACAATGTATTCGGTTTTAATTAATGCATCCAATCAAGCACATTTTTATCATCACATGATTGGTTAAAACAATCACATGACTCGATGCGCATGTAGGAATTCATTCATTTTCTTTTCGGCTTAGTCCCTTTATTAACCTGGGGTTGCCACAGCGGAATGAGCCGCCAACTTTACACAGCGGATGCCCTTCCAGCTGCAACCCATCACTGGTAAACAACCATACATACCCATTTACACTTATACACTACGGACAATTTAGCTTACCCAATTCACCTATAGCGCATGTCTTTGGACTGTGGGGGAAACCGGAGCACCCGGAGGAAACCCACGCAAACACGGGGAGAACATGCAAACTCCACACAGAAATGCCAACTGACCCAGCCGGGGCTCGAACCAGCGACCTTCTTGCTGTGAGGCGATTGTGCTACCCACTGCGCCACCGTGCAGCCCCGCATGTAGGAATTTATTTGCTAAATGTGTTTCTATCGTAGTTTATGTCACTTTTTCTTATTGGATAGAAACGTTTATCCTACTCAGATTTTTGACATACATTCTTTATGTGAATTTTTTAAGCTTATGCCTATACATTTTTTTCCATTTTTATGCAATATTCCGAAACGCGCCTCAAAAATAGGTGGATTTGTTACGAAGGGAGAGACGTGAAGCAGAGGTTAGATCCAAATGCAGTATTAATTAAGAGTAGCCAGACAGGCAGGGGTCGAATGCCAGCATTCACAACAACAGAGATAATCCGTGTAACAGGCGAATGGTGAAGACAGACGGCAAACAATCAAAAACATCAAACAATCTAAAGGCCAAAACACAGAGAAGGCAAAAACAATGCTTTGTAATGAAGACTCAGCAACTGATGTATGTGTTAATGGAGTATTTGTAGTCCATGAAATCAGTGATAATGTCCTACAGCCATGTCAGTGTAATCAGATGGTGAACTGAAACTGGTGTCCGGGTGCAAGGCATAATGGGATTTATAGTCCGGAAGGAAGATACAGTAAAACAAACGCTGAAATAAGTAATTTTGCCTCTCAATAGAGTTGTCTTTTTTCCATTTCTAATATCTAAATATGTTTGAAACCCGGGGCGACACGGTGGCTCAGTAGTTAGCACTGTCGCCTCACAGCAAGGAGGTTGCTGGTACGAGTCCCGGGTGGGTGAGTTGGCATTTCTGTGTGGAGTTTGCATGTTCACATGGGTTTCCTCCTGGTGCTCCGGTTTCCCCTACAGTATAGGTGCATTTAATAAACTAAATTTGGCCGTAGTGTATGTGTGTGAATGAGTGTGTATGGGTGTTTCCCAGTACTGGGTTGCAGCTGGAAGGGCATCCGCTGTGTAAAACATATGCTGTATAAAACATATGCTGTATAAGTTGGTGGTTTATTCAGCTGTGGCGACCCCTGATGAATAAAGGCACTAAGCTAAAGGAAAATGAATGATGAATGATTTTGAATCACTTCAAATGTTGACTAGGCCTCACGGTGGCGCAGTGGGTAGCACGTTCGCCTCACAGCAAGAAGGTCGCTGGTTTGAGCCTCGGCTGGGTCAGTTGGCATTTCTGTGTGGAGTTTGCATGTTCTCCCCGTGTTGGCGTGGGTTTCCTCCGGGTGCTCCGGTTTCCCCCACAAGTCCAAAGACATGCGCTATAGGTGAATTGGTTAGGCTAAATTGTCCGTAGTGTATGTGTGTGAATGGGTGTGTGTGGATGTTTCCCAGTGATGGGTTGCAGCTGGAAGGGCATCCGCTACCGTAAAACATATGCTGGATAAGTTGGCGGTTCATTCCGCTGTGTCGACCCCAGATTAATAAAGGGACTAAGCCGAAATGAAAATGAATGAATGAATGAAAATGTTGACTACTGTATACTTCAGCATTACTTAAGTACACATCCTAAAGTTAACTTAAAGAACGCTTCTTTTTCATACGGATGGCCGTTACAATATGTAACCACTTCATCAGGTTTTGTTTCTGTCAGAATCAACGCTACTGCTATTTAAGAAATAGAAGAAATCCAAAAACAGGAAAAGTTTTCATTCAGCTTTAGTAAGAGTACAAAATCTAGTAAAGCGAGTAATTGTCTGTTGGTGAAAGGACAGAATGTGCATTTACATGATACATGTGTTAGTGCGGCTGGTGAAACAGATCTGCAGATCCCAGGAGCACATCGACTCCCCGACCTCCTGTGATCCAGCCCACAATACTGCTGACGCATCATAAACCCCTGCTATTTGTTTTCTAATCAGACTAGAAGGCAAACTCGATTTGTGGCTAAAATACTTTTGGTTTGTTACTAATCAAATTAATCTGTTCCTTGTTACAAATCCAATTAAGCTGCATCAGAGGGTTTAATAGGCTTTGGATCAGGGGAATTCATTGAACGGTGGTTATTTCTGTATACCTGGAGCCCCTTCAACGTCTCCCGCATCGAACACACCTGATTCAGGTCATCCGCTCATTAGTAGAGCTCCTCGGAGGGTAGCACGGCAAATACGACTACAATTATTAATCAAGACTTAATCAAGAAAATTAGTATGACCAACCGTAAGCCCGACTCACACGTTGCAATTCCAGCCACGATTTGGTGGTTTGATACATATTTGGGAAATCCTAAAACAGTCCTGTAAAATCTGTGGTCTTTGATCGTTGGTTTGACATATTTACCGACAGCCGCTTAATGGTCGTTGATCAAATTGTGCCTCCGATGAAGTTCTGGGAGTGTCAGTTTGCAATATGTTTTAAAAAGTCAATTATAATGGATGTTTTTGTTGCATTTTACACTGTTTTAACCATCAGGTGTCCCTATCACGTGGTGTTTCGAACGATTGAAGCGGTAAATCATTTTATGAAGCAATTGGTTCAATTGTTTCAAATCTCACAGCAAGAACTATCACTGGTTTGAGTCCTGGCTGGGTCAGTTGGCATTCCTGTGTAGAGATTGTATGTTTTCCCTGTGTTGGCGTGGTTTTCCTCCGGGTGCTCCGGTTTCCCCCACAGCCCAAAGACATGCACTATAGGTGAATTGAATACACCGTAGTGTATGTGTGCATGTGAGTGTTTATGGATGTTTCCCAGTACTAGGTTGCAGCTGGAAGAGCATCCGCTGTGTAAAACATATGCTGGATAAGTTGGCGGTTCATTCCGCTGTGGCGACCCCTGATGAATAAAGGGACTAAGCCGAAGGAAAATGAATGAATGAATGAATGTTTCAAATCTTTGAAAAGCTTGGTTTCTCCTATCAATAAACCACACTTTGTATACACAGACTAGTAACAAGATCGTTCGCCAGGTTAACTGACACTGAATGTGAGTTTAGGGCTTCCTTTTAACAGCAAAGCCCCGTCCCCTCAAATAAACTAGTATGTAAGTTCACAGGTAAGTATATACATCTGTACAAATTCAGACAATCACTGTTCAAAGACAAATATACATTCATTCATTCATTCATTCATTCATTTTCTTTTCGGCTTAGTCCCTTTATTAATCTGGGGTCGCCACAGCGGAATGAACCGCCAATTTATCCAGCATATGTTTTACACAGCGGATGCCCTTCCAGCTGCAACCCATCACTGGGAAACACACTCATGCACATACACTACGGACAATTTTAGCTTACCCAAGTCACCTGTACCGCATGATTTTGGACTTGTGGGGGAAACCGGAGCACCCGGAGGAAACCCACACGAACATGGAGAACATGCAAACTCCACACGGAAATGCCAACTGACCCAGCCGAGGCTCGAACCAGCGACCTTCTTGCTGTGAGGCGAGATCGCTACCCACTGCGCCACCGTGCTGCCCCACATATACACTAAAACATTATTAATAATAAAATTGAAAAAAATAATATATATATATATATATAAATGAGTATAGACACTTTTCCTCCTATTTAGCAGAAAATGGACGAGTCGTCTTCCGGATGCTCTGCGGCGCTCTACAGTGAACTCAAAGTCATTATGGATCCAGCATGGTCTATCATTGCTATGGTTTCTCCAGGGTAATTTTTGTCAGCTCCTCTGTCTCTTCAGCAATTACCTGTTTTGTTTTGGTCTTCTGAGTTTCCAGCTCTGCCTTGGTCCACAGGTCCCTTGGCTCCACACATGCCCTTTGGTCTCCAGCCTCTCTGACTCCACCTCACATTTATGTCTTCCTGGCTCCAGCCTAGACTGTACTTTCGGTTCATCTCTACAGTCAGTAAGATAATCTCATTCACTGGTTGCCTCCTCCAGTTCAGCTTCGTAATGTCCCATCCCCCCTCCATTTCCCATGGACTCTTCCTCAAGCTCCACTATAGACCTTTTTATGTTTCTGAAAAACCTTCTCCTCTGGCCTCCAGGCATTCTATTAAAAGCCATATTACAACAAACAAGACAGAGATTGCAAGGGGGATACTGAGGTATGAATTAAATGCAGCAAGAGAACAGATGAAATTGTTGCTATTGATCAGGATGGGCCTGGGAAATGTGCAGTTAAATCCAATCGTTCAGTGTCCCGTGTGATTTATGGAGTGTGCAGAAGAAGTGGTCTGGTCAGTACAGCACATGTAAAGCCACACATGGATGATTGTTAGTGCTTCATTACTTAACCAGGAATCTC
>CAIGQW010016331.1:0-11637 GCA_903798125.1 Danio choprae
GCTGTCATGAACCCAATCACTCCTATTTATTGCATAAGAGCCTTCATATGTTCACAAGCAGGTCAGTCGCCAGGGTTTCCAGGGCAGCACGGTGGCGCAGTAGGTAGCGCTCTCGCCTCACAGCAAGAAGGTCGCTGGTTCGAGCCTCGGCTGGGTCAGTTGGCATTTCTGTGTGGAGTTTGCATGTTCTCCCTGTGTTGGCGTGGGTTTCCTCCGGGTGCTCCGGTTTCCGTATGAACTTAATTAGCCGTAGTGTATGAGTGTGTGTGTGAATGCGAGAGTGTGTGGGTGTTTCCCAGTATTCTATTGTGGCTGGAAGGGCATCCGCTGCGTATAACATACGATGGAATAGTTGGTGGTTCATTCCGCTGTGGCGACCCCTAATAAACAAGAAACTAAGCCGAAGGAAAATGAATGAATGAATGAAACCATATTAAAAACACTGACAATTAGGATTTTATTTTAATTTATTCTTTAATTATTATCCACAAAATGGGTCACACCTCACCATTTTGTCAAAAAGTGCCATCATTTTTAGACACGCCGCTCACAGTTTTTGGGGTTGATCTGTGATTTAAAGTGTGAATAGATAAGTGCACACCTACTCTGTCCCCAGATCAGCATTGGTTGAGCGTGTGCTTGGCCGTTTGGTAACCTGCTGCACATGACTGTGAACACCAGCCCCACGAGACCAACACAATCCAGCCCGTGCCAAACCCACAGCAGGAGCATCTTTGATGAACATCGCAGGAAACTCTCCACAGGCAAAATGCCCAGCCAGCTTTATCTCTCTCTCTCTCACTCACTCACTCTCTGAAGTGTCACGTTGATATATGAATATAGCCCCAGTGTTAAGGCTGAGGCATTTTCACTGAATTTTTAATCTAGTAACTGAGTGTTCTGGGCGCTGACTAGCATGTAGCCAAAGCCCGTGATGATTTGTGATACTGCAATGTTTTGCTCTGGGTTTTTTTTTTTTGGCTTGTTTTTTGGCAGGGTCTCCTGACCGCATCGCAGGCGCTGACACTGATCTTCCTGATGGAGAGATAAAAGCTGGACGAAGAAGATATTTCTGAGGGCGAAAATGCAAATGTGTGATCACCAGTAGCTCGCTGACAACATAATAACAGAGCTAATTGCATCAGCGCCGCACTTACAGTCGAACAGCGTCGCTGAGATCTGTTGACATGGTCGTATTGGGCACTTTTGTAGCATTTTATCATTTCCTCAATCATGGTAATGTTCATCCGAGTTCATCGACTGACCACGAATACGGTTTACACTATTTTCTGCCTTATTCTTTACCACTAAATTTGCTGAGGAAGTGCTATCTCTACACAGCAGAAACTGGGGAGTTGAAATTTCGATGTTAAATCTTGCTCGATGATTTAAATCTTGCTCGATGTTTTCGAGTTAATTTCAACTCTCAAAGTGAAGTTTATTTATAAACTAATTTCGAGAGTATCATGTGCTTATGATTGCTTACAGCTGGCCCGCATTAGCCCGCAATCGATGCACCAATCAGATGATTCCTAGATCACCATAAATAACCAGAGTTCCCTTTTTGCAGTATCTTCGTCTTGAAGAACTCCCCCCACCCACCCCTACTCCTCCTTCCCAGATGGGCGACACGGTGGCCCAGTGATTAGCACTGTCGCCTTACAGCAAGAATGTCTCTGGTTAAAGTCTCAACTAAACTAGTCGACATTTCTGTGTGGAGTTTGCTTGTTCTCCCCGTGATCGCGTGGGTTTTCCCCGGGTTCTCCGGTTTCCTCCCACAGTCCAAAAACACGCAATTTAAGTAAATCGAACACACTAAGCAATACCATTTACAAGCTCACAATAAGTCGGGGGAGTTCATCGAGATCTACCTGAGCTCAAGCTCCCCTCTCGCCCTGCGAACGGGAGGGAGCCCAGGGCTCGAGGATCTCGTGAGCTCAGGGCTCTCTCCCAGGACAGCATGCCAAACAAGCTATATTACCAATCATCAGCTAAGTGTGAACTCTTAAAATGTAATTTTAACACATCTAATGTAGAATCGTGTCAAGTGTTGGAGTCATTTAAAAGAGTTGATTATCAGAGTTGCTTTAACTCCTACGAGGAGTTATGATGATACTCCGCCCGAGCACTCAGCCCCCCACACATTTCAAGTTAGTCTGTCTCTGAGAGAAATGGTTAACAGCATGGTGTAGGTTTTGGCGGGAAGTACATTTTAAGCTATTATATTTATTCAATTATGATACATGTATAACAGTTGTTTTAACACTTTTTTGGGAGTTTACAGAAAACAACTCTACCTTTAGTGTTATATTTGTATGTATTTGTATAATGTTCATTTAACTCCAGAAAGTGTGGAGCTGTATAAACTCATAACAAGTGTTCAAATCAACTCTGTGAGAGTTAATTCAACTCGTCTTTTTGCTGTGTAGGCTTTAGCAAGAAAGTGTACTTACATTTAAAAAGGCATTACACTTTCATTCACTCGGACTCTTTTTAATTTAAGACCATATTTTCAATTCAGTACTCACCGGGACAGATTCATTTTTACGCCTGATGCTGAATTGGCCTCTGCAGCTATTTTAATATTAGTCCTGACTGTGCAGCATGTTTTATTGGACTGTGGAGGTTTATAATTTCTTTAGGATTTTTATATTTTTATATATATATATATATACACCTCACAGTGGCGCAGTGGGTAGCACGTTCGCCTCACAGCAAGAAGGTCGCTGATCGCTGGTTCAAGCCTCGGCTGGGTCAGTTGGCCTTTCTGTGTGGAGTTTGCATGTTCTCCCTGTGTTGGCGTGGGTTTCCTCCGGGTGCTCCGGTTTCCCCCACAAGTCCAAAGACATGCGGTACAGGTGAATTGGGTAAGCTAAATTGTCCGTAGTGTATGAGTGTGAATGGGTGTGTATGGATGTTTCCCAGAGATGGGTTGCAGCTGGAAGGGCATCCGCTGCGTAAAACATATGCTGGATAAGTTTGCGGTTCATTCCACTGTGGCGACCCCAGATTAATAAAGGGACTAAGCCGAAATGAAAATTAATGAATATATATATATATATATATATATATATACACAACCCCACATCGGAAAAAGTTGGGACAGTATGAAAAACGCAAATAAAAAAAGAAAGTAGTCATTTCTAAATTTACTTTGACTTGTGTTTCATTGCAGACGATACAGCAAACATTATTTAACGTGTTCCTTATGATTTTTATTGTGTTTATTCAAAACAGTAAAGCATTTAGCACTTTGTAATGCTGCCGTTCCTTTTCACAACACTTTAAAGACGTTTAGGGACTGAAGACACCAAGTGATGAAGTGTTTCAGGTGTCATTTAGTGCCATTCTTCCTGCAAACGAGTCTTAAGGTTGTCAACAGTACGGAGTCTTCGTTGTTGCATTATGCGCTTCAAAATGAGCCACAGATTCTCTATTGGAGACAGGTCGGGACTGCAGACAGGCCAGTCAAGTACCTGTATCCTCTTCCTCCGTAGCCAGGACTTTATAATGTGTGCAGAATGTGGTTTTGCATTGTCTTGTTGAAAAATGCATGAGCGTCCCCGGAAAATAAGGCAGCATATTCAGCAGCATAAGCCACAGCGGAATGAACCGCCAATTACTCTGGCATATGTTTTATGCGGCGAATGCCCTTCCCAGATCTGGGAAACACCAATACACTCTCTCCCATACACTGAGCCACCGTGCCACTTTAAAATACATTAAAAAGTGAAATATGAATAAATATGAGATCATTAACGTAACTATTTTACGTCTATTTTGTCAGTTATACGTTTATTTTATACGTAGACGTTTAGTTATACGTCTACGTTTATTTTGTCAGTTTAGTGGCTAATTCGTATGAATGCGTCAGTACATCGTAGTGGGTAATTATGAGTGCAGTCGTACAAAAATGTATGATTTTTTATAGGAGGTGTGGCACCAAACCCCGCCCCTAAACACAACCATCATTGGAGGATGAGCAAATAGTACTAAATTGTATGAATGAGACAAATTCGTATGAATTAGCCACTAAATCAAAACGTTACAAGTTGCCGTGAGATTGTGTTGGTCATTCCATACCATCTAAGAGGGACCTTTTTGCTTCTTGTAGGTCAAAACATTGGAACCACTGCATTGGAAATCTTCATTGTGGTTGATTATTCATTCATTCATTCATTTTCATTTCGGCTTAGTCCCTTTATTAATCTGGGGTCGCCACAGCGGAATGAACCGCCAACTTATCCAGCATATGTTTTACGCAGCGGATGCCCTTCCAGCTGCAACCCATCACTGGGAAACATCTATACACACTCATACACTATGGACAATTTAGCTTACCCTATTCACCTCGAACCAGTGATCTTCTTGCTGTGAGGCAATCGTGCTACCCACTGCGCCACCGTGAGGCCCCTGTGGTCTATTAAAAGTGACCTAAATGTTTTTTTACCATTGGCACATTTATGGAAACAACTGGATTTTTTCAGTCTAATAATCAGTTGATTATTTTGAGTTTTGACCTTCACATGTGTGATACTGTCGGGTCTTGAATGGGCAGCACTTTATATTTAATCAATATTTATTTTTATTTATTTATGAGGAACAATAGCAAACTATGAAGTTCAGGAAAACAATGCTTGTATGCCTGGTCAAGCCGAGACTCAAACCAGCGACTTTCTTGTTGTGAGGTGACAGTGCTAACCACTGAGCCACCCTGCATTTTTGTCCCATGAGTAGTGCTGGAATCCATCTTTTTTTAATTATTGAAGATGTCATGGTGTTGTTACAAACAATCAAATAATCATCATTATCTGCTGCTAATCTGGGTCTGGGCCGAGAGACATGCTATAGCTAATGTGAAGTTATTTAAGAATTCTAGTGACACAAATACTGTCCTGGGAATGTGCTAGTTAATTCATGGACAGGTCTGTCTATGTATTAATAGAGACAATCCTGTTTTGGTGTCTCTGTCAGTCTTTCCCTGCTGAAAGAAACAGCTTAAACCAGCCTAGGCTTGTTGGCTGTTATTAGCTGGTAGACCAGCCTGATTTTAGAGGGGCTTTGGCCATTTCCAGGCTGGTTTCCAGCCATTTCCAGCATAGTCTTAGTTGGTCAGGCTGTGAAATGACCAGCTTGACCAGCTGGACATAGCTGGTTTTGGCTGGGCTCCCAGCCTGGCTAGGCTGGTCAAGATGGTTTTAGCTGGTCATCTTCCAGCCTGACCAGCTAAGACCAGGCTGGAAATGGCTGAAATCAGCCTGGAAATGGTCTAAACTCTGCTAAAACCAGCCAACCAGCCTAGGCCGGTTTAAGCAGTTTTTTTTCAGCATAGTCTATGGCCTCTTTCTAAGAATTTGGAGGTAAACACAAATTCTTTTAGGATCTTTATCTTGATCTTGCCACAGTTACCAGAGACTTGCTCTGAGTTGAGGCATTGGAAATAACAAGTATAGCACATGGCCTGCTTGTTGGGTTACATGTCTGACCTGTCTCAAATGCTACACGCAAAAACAAAGTTACTGCCTTTTGCCTTCGCAGTATTTGCCCTACACTATGGTTCAAATGCTTGGGGTAAGCAAGGCCTTTTGAAAAGAAATCAATATATTTATTCAACAAGAACACATTATATAGATTTGGCAATATAAAATCATGAAATCATGGTTTCCACAACATTATTAAGCAGCACAACTGTTTACAATGTTGATAATAATTAGAAATGCTTTTCGATCTTTAAGTCATCGTAAAATGCTGAAGACTTCAGCTTTTTACATTACTTTTTTTTATTTAACGGCAATAATATTTCACAATTTTATCAATTCTACTGTATTTTTGACCATAAGAGTCTTCTTATCCAGTAAAAGGCAAGCTTGCCGAGGAAGCTCTGCATTGGAAATATTACAGCACATATACATGATTCATCAAACCCAAAAAGAGCAAGGCAACTCCTGTGTTCTGTGATGTGACCCCTTTAATGATTCATTGATGACAGGAAAAGATGTCATGTAGCGCATCATAGGCCTTCTGATGAACCTGATCTAACACTAGAAACTGACACTAAGAGGTGAGCAGCATCATAAGTGGTCTGAATGTCACAATGGCAGCTGAACCGAACTTTTCCCAGTTTTAAGCCCTCATTCTTTAACAATGGAACAAGACTTTAACGTCAGAATAATCTCCAATGAGCAATCACCGACTAAATCATGTAATTCTTTGTGGTTTAAAGGCGTAGTGTGTAATTTTCGCCACTGGAGGGTGTGCATTCACAACAAACAAAGGCGCATTTTGATGACGGCATGACTGAGTTTGGAATCATGGGAGTTGTGGTCTTCATTACACCCCATGGACTCCTACAGAAATCATGTTGTTGGATGAGCTAAAGCCGTGGTCCTCAACCACCGGGCTGCAGACCGGTACCAGTCCGTGGATCAATTGGTACCGGGCCGCACAAGTAATCATTAATTATTTCAGTTTTATTTATTATCTGAGTCTGAACGATCTTTTATTTTGAAAAATCTTTTATTTTGAAAAATGACCGTGTTCCCTCGCTTACATCTCGCACACTTGAGCGCCCAAATTTAACCCACAAGCAGCAAAACGAGTAAGAAACAGACGTCTTTGGAAAGTTTCTTTGCTAAGGGGAAAAGGCCTGGTGAAGGACCTGCCAAGGAATGGATCCGCAACCCATTTGTCAACAAATCAGGTGAATCCAGCATGTCTGTCCAAGAAGATCAACTGCTGGAGATCGCAAATGACGGCGGCCTTTTAAGAGGCGTTTACATATCCTCTGAGAAAACGGTTGATGGTCGTCTAGCAACCTATGAAGCACCGCTACCCACCCCCCAAACCAGCCCCACAACCTAACCCCCAACCCCCTCACCAGTCGGCGGTAAAATTGCCAATCGTTTACCGGTCTGCGGTGATAAAACTTTTGGGGACCACTGAGCTAAAGTATTCAACATTAATTTTCATGGTAGTATGAAGCAGAGTAAGACTGAAAGCTGTAGAAGCAAAATAAGAGCATCTGCTAATGAGAGACGAGCGCAACATGGCACAAAAGCAGCGGAGCTTTTATTATGCCACAGTCCACCACTTACGGTTCTTCCACTCGTTCCGCTCATGTGGAGAAGAAGTAGTGTTGTTTTATCATACTAAATACATTTCAAGAGTTCACACTTAGCTGCTGATTGGTAATATAGCTTGTTTGGCATGCTGTCCCGGGAGAGAGCCTTGAGCTCACAAGATCCTCGAGCCCTGGGCTCCCTCCCGTTTGCAGGGTGAGAGAAGAGCTTGAGCTCAGGTAGATCTCGATGAACTCCCCCGACTTATTTCTGGATAAAAGAATGGCTGAAAAGAGATGTATACTTATTAAGAGCTTGGCTATGGTTTCGCTTTAGAGTGTTCAATTTACTTAAATTGCGTGTTTTTTGGACTGTGGGAGGAAACCGGAGAACCCGGGGAAAACCCATGCGAGCACGGGGAGAACAAGCAAACTCCGCACAGAAATGTCGGCTAGTTTAGTCGGCACTTTAACCAGAGACATTCTTGCTGTGAGGCGACAGTGTTAATCACTGGGCCACCGTGTCGCCCATCTGGGAAGGAATGGGGGTAGGTGTGGGGGGGGGGGGGTTCTTTAAGACGAGGGGTTCTCTAGTTATTTATGCTGATCTAGGAATCATCTGATTGGTGAATCAGTTGCGAGCTGATGCAGACCAGCTGTAAGCAATCATAAGCACGTGATCCTCTCGAAATGAGTTAGGCATCTGTTTTAATGCTACTCTGTGCAGGCTAATGAATCACACAACATTAAATCCTCTTTGCCGTTTCCCATGTTTTCTATAAAACCAAACCGGAAATCGAGGGTGTAAATACACGCCCTAGCAAATACATCGTCCTGTAGGCATGTGATGTGGCGTATGACTGAAGACTGTGAATCCAGCACATCGACAATAAGAATGTCAATGTGTTAATTTTTAATACAGTATTCAGTAGCACTTTTAATGCTTAGCACCCTCTAAAGCGGTACAAGTTTTCAGCAGATTCACCCCAGTGTGTTTGGAAAGTGGAGGACCTTTCTGTGGCCTCAGCTGAGCTCCTCAAGCCCTTAAGCTCTCTGTGCTTTTGGGGTTAGAGGTTTCTCCGCGTTGCCATGGCAATACATCCTCTGGAGATCTGGAATAGAGACGGGATAAAAGATCTCTTTGTATCCATGAGATCCACCTTCAACCTCTAATGGGCTGATGTGGGCAGAAGACGGCTTAGGCTTTCCTTTATTTGAAAGTTCCGTCTGGCCAGCGTACGGGAGACCTGCACAAGGTGAATTAGTTTATATGATGAGCGTTAATTGTGTCAAACGCACAGGGAGGGTGTTGCTTCTGCGTATGAAAGGGGAAATTATAGCACTTTTCCACCCAAACTTCCTGCTGCTCTCAGGTCTCAGGTGGGATTTCAAAGACTTCCTCCGCCTTTCCTCCGGATATTACACCTTTTCTTTTTACGTTATGAGGAGCATGTGAGGAGTGACACTTCAGGCTTATAACTCCGAACCGTACAGCATTTCTGATGTGTTTTGTGTTTCTTTTTCCCCAGTTACACAGCTCCCAGAAGTGTTGCAGGTCTTGAATTTTCTAGTCTCTGTCTGAAGCCCGTGTTATTCTGGTAGTTTTTGCAAATACTCTAGGGTATGCGGTAAAGCTTATCATCAGCACAGTATGCTTAATGCAAGTACGCAAGCCTATGTTTTTACAATGTATGTGCAATTCACGGGGCGTCATGGTGGCGCAGTGGGTAGCACGATCGCCTTAGAGCAAGAAGTTCGCTGGTTCGAGCCTCGGCTGGGTCAGTTGGCATTTCTGTGAGGAGTTTGCATGTTCTCCCCGTGTTCATGCGGGTTTCCTCCGGGTGCTCCGGTTTCCCCCACAAGTCCAAAGACATGCAGTATAGGTGAATTGGGTAAGCTAAATTGTCCGTAGTGTATGTGTGTGAATGAGTGTGTATGGATGTTTCCCAGTGATGGGTTGCGGCTGGAAGGGCATCAGCTGCGTAAAACATATGCTGGATAATTTGTCGGTTCATTCCGCTGTGGCGACCCCAGATTAATAAAGCGACTAAGCCGAAAAGAAAATGAATGAATGACTGTGCAATTCACACAAACACTTTGAAATATTTCTGCAATGTGCCTTTGTTTCACTGTGAAAAAATAAATGGAGGAGAGAACAAACAACAAAAATCTACCGAAGATGGCAAAACAATAGACATTTGTGGGGAGTTTGACAGTATTCAAATATACCAGTCTCCTTAGTTTCAATGAGGACAAGTTAAAATATTATATAGTCTCTTACCTACGACAGCAACAAAAATGTTATTGGAGCTTTGTGTGATTTCAGTTGAAACCGTGAGAACGTTTATATGGACACCAATACAACAATATTCATTCATTCATTTTCTTTTCGGCTTAGTCCCTTTATTAATCAGGGGTCGCCGCAGCGGAATGAACCGCCAACTTATCCAGCATATGTTTTACTCAGCGGATGCATCACTGGGAAACACCCATATATTCTTATTCACACTCATACACTACAGACAGTTTAGCTTACAAAATTCACCTATACCGCATGTCTTTGGACTTGTGGGGGAAACCTGGAGGAAACCCATGCGAACACGGGGAGAACATGCAAACTCCACACAGAAACACCTACTGACCCAGCCGAGGGTCGATCCAGCAACCTTCTTGCTGTGAGGAGACAGCGCTAGCCACTGTGCCACCACACCGCCCAATACAACAATATGATTAAGGCAATAGTCTGACTAAGAGTCTACCATGAAAACAGTGTGACTTTATCCGACTAAAATTATAATCAAACTAAGCCGAAATGGAATTAAGACGTGTGGAGTATTCCTATGTCAGTCGCATTATTGAAGTGCGGTACAGACATCTAAACACTGCAATCAAACTATTACCGCCCTGTAATACTATTCGCTACATTTTGCAACCAATGAGAATGGCAGGGGCTCATTGAGGAGGCTCTGTGAGGGGATGGGTTCAGTTTAATATAGTTACACCCTTAATATAGATAAAAAATGTATTATCACAGCTGCCAGTCAGCGCCTGCTCTTTTTTTGGGGGGTCATTACATTATTATCATATGCAGAAATCAGATACAAGTTACTTTTAAAAGATGATCTAAGTAAGTCGTCCAAAAAGATTGGATGCCGTCACAAAAGCCCAATTGACCATCAAGATCTGCAGTGTAAAAGCAGCCTATGTGACAAGTCGAGAATGATAATGTGTTGGTTTAGCTCCTAACCCTAATTAAACATACCTAAACAAGCTAATGGAGGTCTTCGGATTCACTAGTGTGTTGGAGCTAAACTCTGCGGGATGATTTGATAGTCATTAATGAACTGTGTTAACCCCAGTAAAATGTGCCAACTGATGATAAAACTGCTGCTAAACATTCATTCATTCATTCATTTTCCTTCGGCTTAGTCTCTATTTTAGAGGTCGCCACAGCGGAATGAACCGCCAACTATTCCGGCATACGTTTTACGCAGCGGATGCCCTTTCAGCCGCAACCCAGTTCTGGGAAACACCCATACACACTTATTCACACACAGACACTCATAAACTACGGCCAATTTAGCTTACCCAATTCACCTATACTGCATGTGTTTGGACTTGTGGGGGAAACCGGAGCACCCGAAAGGAAACCTACGCAAACATGGGGAGAACATGCAAACTCCACACAGAACAGATCCATGCTAAACATTATATTATTATTTATTTGTATAATAGTAAAATCGGTAACAAATTTGATTACAGTTGTTTACACCAACAAAATGTTTAGATTAGAGGGGAACGTATTGATCAGAACCAACTGCAGTGTCCAAGAAATGGTCCGTGAGTGTTGTAGACACTCTCAATGTCTGAATGAAATCACAGCAAAATAGAATCTGTATTTACTGCCACCAGGGCCGGTGTAATCTGTTTTGCCACAACATTCGCACATGAATAAAGGACACAAATCCTTTGGAGTAACTCAAGGTGAAGTTTCTTGTTTAGGGCCACAATGGCGCTTTATGTGGGGGGAAAAAACAATAACCTTCTGGTTAGCATCCATGGGCATTAACTGCTACATTTCACCAGTGGGGGGTGGCACGGTGGCTCAGTGGTTAGTACTGTCACCTCACAGCAAGAAGGTCGTTGTTTCGAGTGCCGGCTGATCAAGTTACCATTCTTCTGTGGAGTCTGCATGTTCTCCCCGTCTCCCTGGGTTTCGTTCGGGTGCTCCGGTTTCCCCCACAGTCCAAAGACATGCGCTACAGGTGAACTGAATAAACTAAATTGGACGTAGTGTATGGGGCCTCACAGTGGCGCAGTGGGAAGCACGTTCGCCTCACAGCAAGAAGGTCGCTGGTTCGAGCGTCGGCTGGGTCAGTTGGCGTTTCTGTGTGGAGTTTGCATGTTCTCCCTGTGTTGGCGTGGGTTTCCTCTGGGTGCTCCGGTTTCCCCCACAAGTCCAAAGACATGCGATATAGGTGAACTGAGTAGACTAAATTGTCCATAGTGTATGTGTGTGAATGAGTGTGTATGGATGTTTCCCAGAGATGGGTTGCAGCTGGAAGGGCATCCGCTGCGTA
>CAIGQW010016371.1:0-10956 GCA_903798125.1 Danio choprae
ACGAAGAGCTAAGGAGATGGATATTGATTCATATTAAAAGTTTAAGCCTTTGTGTAATGCCACAAAAGTGTTTTGCCCTCTTCTTTGTTTACAGGAAACAGATGCTGCAGGTGTCTCTGGCCTCAGAGAAACAGGTTAGATGTGTTTTGTTATTATGTGTGAGTGCGATGGACACTGGTGGATGTCAGTGAATCTGCCACAGGGCAGCAGAGAAGTTCCTTCAAATTCTTCAACCTCAGATGAAACAGACCAGGCGGAGCTCGTATTTTAAAGAATCTGCTAGTTGTCTTTGTGGGTGTGTGCAATATGAAACTAAATTACTATTGAGTGTGGATTAACATGAAAGAGATAATGATGTGAGGTGTGAATAAACATGGGAAAATAGTATATTTTGTGTTATACTGTAGTATTGCAATTTAAAATACTGATTTTAAAATATACATTTTATTTGTTTTGTCATATTGTGGTGGCAAAACTGAATTTTCAGAATTATTTCTCCATCCTTCAAAGGTTTGTTTTATTTTCATTTTTATCATTTAATGTAATTTTATAAACTTAAGATTACTTTATGAATTTGATAAACTTTTGAACTTTCTATAGTCAAAGGATCATGAAAGAATCATCACTGTATAATGATTTCTATTTTTTTTTACAATTTGATATAACTAAGAAACTATTTGAACACTGGATTTAAAATTTATAGTTATGTGCTTGAGTAAAGCATTATTTTTGTTTTATTCTGCGACATTTCTTCCCAATTTAAAATAGAAATGTTGCCATTGAGAGCATTTTCATTCATTCATTCATTTTCATTTCGGCTTAGTCCCTATATTAATCTGGGGTCGCCACAGTGGAATGAACCGCCAACTTATCCAGCATATGTTTTACGCAGTGGATGGCCTTCCAGCTGCAACCCATCTCTGGGAAACATCCATACACACCCATTCACACTCATACACTATGGACAATTTCGCTTACCCAATTCACCTATAGCGCAGGACTTGTGGGGGAAACCGGAGCACCCGGAGGAAACCCACACCAACACGGGGAGAACATGCAAACTCCACACAGAAACGCCAACTGACCCAGCCGAGGCTCGAACCAGCGACCTTCTTGCTGTGAGGTGAATGTGCTACCCACTGCGCCACCGTGAGGCCCTAAGAGGATTTTGTTTTGCACAAAAGATGCCACGTGTTCAAACATATTTCTATTATTTTTTATACAACACAATATGCATTTAACTATATATATATATAATTCTGAAGAAATCAATGTTTGGTGGGGTAACTGATTTTCAGTCACAACAAAAGAAACGTTATTCACTGAAAAAAATGCTAGACATAAACAAACACTAATTATATATATATATATATATATATATATATATATATATATATATATATATATATATATATCCCTTAAAATATGAAATACAAATAAAATATGAAATTCAAATGAAAAACCCATAGCCTATTAAACTCATAAGCAGATATTATGACATAAGTACATAATATAATGAAACGACACAGATGTTCAAATAAGATTAAAATAAGATAAAATAAGACTAAATTAAGACCTTCTGAGCGTGAATGAGTATATGAATGACTACATGAAAATATGAAGTTGAAGCTGAATTTAACACTAAACCAATCAAGTTGTGACAGCAATTTGAATGAACATAAACAATGTGTTTTCCATTTACTATATATATATTTATAATCTAATGTTCTGTTAACCCAACCGGAACTCCAGCAATCTGGTCTTATGTGGGTGGTGGAGATGTAATAAAGCCGTGTTTGACTTTCAAAGTCCCAAGACATATCTTTTCTGTTAGTTTATGGTATGCATATATGTCTCGGAGGTGGCGAGGCAATTGGTGCGCAGGCGGACAGTCATTCCTAAACTTTCAGAGCGACATTCTCTTCCCCCTCACTCTTCTCCAGGGGGTTTCCTAATATGAACTGACCGCTCACATTTTCTCATGCTCTTAGAAGCTCTCATTTTTAATGCACACGCACACACACACGATACACACGTGGATGAGCACTATGCGCACACACATCCAGAGCTAATTCCAAGTGTCTTTTTTGCACCCTCGAAGAGCACTTGGGGAATGGGACGCCATTTTTAGGGACATTCCAAATGAAGTAAACATCTAAATCTCTTTATAAAATCAAGGGAATATTCAATGTTCTGTAAAACATGACTCAAAACATTTGAGTAAACAAAGATTTTTTTAAAATTTAGTAGAACGTTTGGTTACGCATTATTTTATGTCACAATTCATGCTATTAATTATTAGCTTATTACCTGCCTTTTATTAAGATAAAAACTATTATTATCTTAAGCTATTATCTTATTCTATCCCTAATCCTATCCAAAACTAAAACCCATTAATAAGCAGATAGTTAGTAATTTATTGAGCTAATTAATGGTTTGTTAATATTGAGAATTGTGATATAAATAAAGTGTTACCAAACTTGTTGTGTGTGCGTGTGATGAGTGGGGCGACAGATTATGTTATTTATAATTATTTGAAATATTGAATAAACTATTTTGTGTTTGTTTCTATAAAAATCATATTAACACAAAGCTTTAAGTGTTATGTTAATGTGCAAAAACACATTATAATAACTTCGTTTCAAAATAGCACTTAATTTCAGAATAACACTTCAACACTTATTTTCCTTTTAAAGTCTGATGTAAAGCATGCTGGGAACTAGAAATCTGCTTCTACACTAGAAAAATGACTTTTGCTGCTTGTTCAAACTGCTAATTTAAAATGAGTTGAAACAACACAATTCATATACGTACCTTTTTTATGTGCCATCCACTTAAATTTGTAAAAATGATTAAAATTAGTTGATTTGTGTTGGGACGACATGAAAGAATTGTGTGGAATCCAGCATTTTGTATAGTAGACTCAGTCCATTTTGGTTCATTTTAATGCACTGAAAAAATGATTCTGCAAAATTGTTGCAAACAATTTATATGGGTTGAATTTAAACAAACAAATTAAGTTTAGTAGTGTTCAACTTAATTTGTTTGTTTAAATTTAGCCCAAATAAATTGTTTACAATCATTTAACTTAAAAGCAATTTGTAAATCCAAGGAATCATCTTTGAATAATTTTTTTCAGTGTGCAATAAAATTTCAAGTTCACGTAACTGATTTTTATTAAGTACAATAAACTTTCTAAATATCTTAATAAAATGAACCCAAGAATTTCATTTAATTAATTTCACTGTTTGTTTACAGTGATGCCCGAAACCCGTCAAAATACTTATTTCAAGGGAGTAGGGCAGACATCCAATACAATTCTGGGTTATTTTAACTCAAATTTGGGTAGATTATAAACAAACTGGGTTGAATTTTTAAAACAGTTTTAATAGATGATATATTACTTAAAATATGAAATACTAATGAAAAACCCATAACCTATTAAATTCATAAACTTATATTATGACATAAGTACATTCATTCATTTTCTTTTCGGCTTACTCCCTTTATTAATCAGGGGCCGCCACAGCGGAATGAACCGCCAACTTATCCAGCATATGTTTTACGCAGCGGATGCACTTCCAGCTGCAACCCATCACTGGGAAACATCCATACACACTCATACACTACGGACGATTTAGCTTACCCAATTCACCTATACAGCATGTCTTTAGACTTGTGGGGGAAACCGGGCACCTGGAGGAAACCCACGCAAACACGGGGAGAACATGCAAACTCCACACAGAAATGACAACTGGCCCAGCCGGGGCTCGAACCAGCGACCTTCTTCCTGTGAGGCGATTGTGCTACTCACTGCGCCACCATACTGCCCTTACACGTAAGTACATACTGTAATATAATGAAACGATACAGATGTTCACGGGTGAACAAAACGGGTGAACAAAAAACATTTTACATTTCTAAAACATTCATTCATTCATTTTCCTCGGGCTTTATTCAGTCCCTTTATTCATCAGGGGTCGCCACAGCAGAATGAACCTATCCAGCATATGTTTTACACAGCGGATGTCCTTCCAGCTGCAACCCAGTACAGGGAAACATGCATAACACTCATTCACACACATACACTACGGCCAATTTAGTTTATTCAATTCACCTATAGCACATGTCTTTGGACTGTGGGGGTGTGTTACTGGGGGTTATTATAGGACCTTTAAACTTTTATGCACATATTATAATCAATGTCAATGAAGTTACCATATATGATCCCTTGCCCAATAAAGAGTTAACCCAGTAGTTAGGTTTGTCAAAATGTTCTCTAAATTTGAAGCAACTCCGTAATGTTAAAGGATGTTCCCTTGCATTTGGAATTCACCCCTAGTCTGCTTGTCTACTTGATGGATAAGACGACTGCACATTTCTTCAAATCTCTTTCGCTCCCCTTTGCACACAGCTGTGGTGTTTTCTCTGTTCACATTCTCTTCAGTGTTGATGGAAAACAGCATTCTCAACTCCCTTTTCTAATGTTACATTAGGGAGCTTTGACACAATAGCATAAAAAACACCAAACAGAATTTAGCTACCAACCCCTGAACCTTTACCTCCCACCCTCACACACACATACACACACACACATGCACGCACTGACTCACTGACCTGAGTGGGAAGCTTTCTGAAGCTTTTTAGCTCATACCACAGAAGAAAGTGTGCAGATGTTTCTCAATCACTTCCATCAGGATCATTGTTTTGATCAGGCTAAATGTCACGATTCCCAGACATCCTAGAATGTCCGTATGGGCTATCCCAGCTGAACTGGCATATCTGACATATCTTCAGCCATATCTGTGCACATGCATGGGCATTATGCCTCACGGTAAACGATAGCTACATGTTGTACTGGATTTTAAGTTTCACTGGAGGGCTCAAAAGTAACACTCCACTGCTAGCGACAAATGTGAGCAAAAATAATTCTTTAATAAAAATGTCTTTGCAGGACAAAAAGAAACTTCAAAATGAATGCAACAGAAGTTCATAATGTTCACCAAAGTTACATTCATCAGACATACAGTGAAAACGATTTTGTGAAACGATATATATTTTTTCTGTGTTAAGATTTTAAGATTCTGTTAATGCCAGTCATCTATTTCGGAAACCATTATAACACTTAACCCCACACTTCACCCCCAAATTGGTAAAATAAAATGAAATAAAATAAAATAAAATACCAAGTATGAATGTTTTCTCTGCCGGCACTCTATTTAGAATAATTACTGTAATTAGCCTCCATAAGAAAAATATATAAAATATAATGTAAGCTTTTTATATATATTGTTTTATATTTTATTTAAATATAATGTAAGATGCATTTTTACAGAAATAATTTTATACTTGTATGGGAAGAAATCGCAATTAACGGCACTATTTGTAAGAAATGTTAAAGTTAATAATAATAATAATTATAATAATAATAATAATAATTAGAAAAAATAAAACAATATTCTGTCGGTGATAAGCATGGATGTAAGTCTGTTCCTTGTACCTAAATTAAATTAATAATAAAAATGACAGTTTATTACTCTGCTTACTATTTTTTAAAGATTTATTATTCAAGTGACATTTCTATAGCCAATATATTATTTATTTGCTTATTTGTTTAAAACAAATTTTTGTTTCACCTGTTTGTATACTTCAACAAAGTAAAAATGTGTTTTGTTTAAAGTAAATAATTTCACCATGGATCTACAGTATGATTTGATTGGGTGGTTATTAATAATTCATTAAATATCCCCAGCTAAAAACAACTAGGACTCTGTGTAGTGTTTGAGCCAAGCACTTTTTACACCAGCGTTTCCACTTAATTGAGGATTATTTCAGCAATGTACTTGTATATAAGTAGAAGTTTTCAATTATTTTTCCACCATACAGTAGACTGTTATGGGTTAGTAAAATAATTTGACGGTTATGCAAAGTTATCGTCTATTAAGGTACAGTCAAAACAGAGTGCTAGCAGATATATAATGAATTCTGATGAACGCTAGCTGACATGCAGTTGAAAAGTTATTTAACGTCAACAGCTTCCAAAATGTTTACAAAAAAATAATGAATTAATTAATTTAAAAGTAATATTGGTCACACTTTACAATAAGGCTTCACTAGTTAATGTTAGTTCATGTATTATAACATGAACTAAGAATGAACAATACTTAAACAGCGTTTATTAATCACAGTATAACATTTACTAATAAATTATTAAAATCCTTTGTTAACATTAGGTAATGCACTGTGAGTTAACATAAACTAACAATGAACAATTGCCCTTAACTAACCTAAAAATACTGTATTAAATGTATTGTTCATTGTTTGTTGACGTTAGTAAATACATTACACTTAACTAACTCAAGCGTAGTGTAAAGTGTTACCGAAATATTAACCGAAATACATTTTTGGATCCCATAAATGTACTGTAACAAAAATTTGTAAATCGTTAGCTTTCAACTGTATGGAATAACTGGCTAATCTGGAAAAGTCAGTGTGTTTGGTGGAGGTGGATGAGTCAACGAGGATGAAACACGTAGGAAAGCAGGCAGGGATCTGTGGCATCTCTCTGTAGGCAAACACCTTCTGTCCTGGGAAGGTTAACAGGGATCCCCCCACTTCCCTGAGAACACTGATGATGACTCAATGAGGAAACTGAGGACAGAAAAAAGGAGAAGAAAACCCTGCCGTCAATCATCCTCAGTATCCAGACACAACGCCCTACCTCATTTTCTCACCTTGTCGCAACCATTTGTGCATCATTACACTTGCGGTTTTCCAAAAATCACTCCATTTTCAACACGACCAAAAAAGCGTATATAACCGCGGCTTCCTCTGATAAATTTGACTTCTTAATCTCGTTCCAGACATGAAGAGGAGTTGCCAGATATTTACCAGAACTCCCCTCCCCGACGGTCAATTAGTTGTATTAGAAATGCAGTCTCAGAGCTGCCTGTAATGGGAGTAAATGGGAAATAAACGATTACGAGACTGCATTTGTTTAGCTGCTCGGTGGTTAACCAGAAGACAGCGTCTCTCGAACATTATGTCACAGAATTCTGTTATTGGCCATAAATGGTTTCCTTCTACATTTTACGGTGTGGTTTTTAGGCGTCATTTACAGGGTTTGCTGAACGCCTTAGACAAAAATATATATAATCTATATTTATTTTGTGACACAACAGTTAAGAATTCATTGTGTCATTTCATTGTGGCTCACTGTAAGGTAGTGTACAGGTTTTCAACCCTATTAATAGGCTAACTATTTCACATTTCGTTTCGTTACAAAGTAGACTAGATTCTTACAGATTACAAATTACTTTTCTACAATTGCAGTCAGTTACCCATTTTAAGTAATGTTTTCTGACTACTTTTGAATTATTGATTAGATTATTTTGACTTTGACCTGATATTAATTTAGATTTAAATGGGATTATTGTTTTAAAAATATGAAAAAGCCCAGAAGGAATACATTCTTCAAATAAATTAAATACATTCTATTATATCAACATCACGAAAAGCTTTATTTATTTTGAAGAGGTTTCCCTCAATTTCCCTTTAATTTTGTCAAATTAAAATAAACGTTTGAACCCCCAGCTAAAACCCCCCACAAACAAACAAACAAACAAACAAACAAACAAACAAACAAACACAAACATTGTGATCATTAACATGTGGACATAGCAAGGGGTTAAATAATTCGCTCACACTTTACAATAAGGTTTTATTAGTTAATGTATTTACTAACATTGACTAATAATGTATGAACAGCATTTATAGTTCAACACTTTATTAATGCATTATTCATGCTTATTAAAGAGACCAAAAAATTATGTTTTGAAGAAAGCTCAAAACCTGTAACCATTGACTTCCATAGTAGGAAAAACAAATAGGAAGTCAATGGTTACAGGTTTCCAGCTTTCTTCAAAATATTTTATATTGTGTTCAAAGAAAGAAACTCATAACGATTTAAAACAAGTAAAGGGTGAGTAAATGATGAAAGGATTCTTAGTTTTGGGTGAACTATCCCTTTAACATTAGTTAATGAACTGTGAGACAACATGAACTAACAATGAACAAATTTAATTTCATTAAATAACATTAACAAATGTTTTATTTACTGTGTTCATGTTAGTAAACCAAATAACTAAAATTAACTAATGCAATAATCTCATTGTAAAGTGTTATCAATAATTCAAATATCAAACTATAATTTCATTCATTCATTTTCTTTTTGGCTTAGTTCCTTTATTAATCAGGGGTCGCCACAGCAGAATGAACCGCCAACTTATCCACCATATGTTTTACGCAGCGGATGCCCTTCCAGCTGCAACCCATCACTGGGAAACACCCACACACTTTCAATTCACCTATAGCGCATGTCTTTGGACTTGTGGGGGAAACCGGAGGACCCGGAGGAAACTCACGCAAACACGGGGAGAACATGCAAACTCCACACAGAAATGCCAACTGACCCAGCCGAGGCTCGAACCAGTGACCTTCTTGCTGTGAGGCGAGAGCGCTACCCACTGCACCACCGTGCTATAAATGTAATATAAATGCATAAATGTAAAATCAGTGTATTTAGCCATTTTTAAAAAATATTTTTGTCAGTTCTATACATCAGACTTATTTTATATCTTGCGTAAAATATCTCTATTACAGTACTCTTAACGAAGAGGTGTTTTTGCCCCAAATTCAGAAGCATTGATTAAAAATGTACTCACATAATGCCTTTCCATATTGTCAATATTTAAAACTAAATTATGTGACAGTATTTTTTTTTAAAGGAAAATTTAGGAAAGAGGGAGAGAGAATTGGGCAGATTTAGTAATACATCATTTACTGCCATTGTATAATTAAATCGGTATTTTCGTTATCTGATAATGTAATCCATATTACACTGAGCAGATTGTTCAAATGACTGACAATGTACTGTACATATTCATATAAAGAAGCCACTACTTTGCCAATGCGTGAAACAATTCTAAATAGAATTTTAGCTTTTAGCATATCAGACTACTGTGTTTAATAAGGATCTAAAGGCCTTTGACAGGAAATATAACTTCAGAATATGATATTACTTCAACTTCAAACATTCTTTGTGGCACCAAGCAAACATTGCCAAACATTTACACACGCTCTCTCTCGCTCTCTCTTTCTCTCTCTCTCTCTCTCTCTCTCTCTCTCTCTCTCTCTCTCTCGATTAAACCTTCAAGTTGGTTCATGCAGGAGTATTGTGCGTAACAAAGAGTGACTCATAGGGTGGTTATAAAAAGCACACCTTTACAATTATCAGTTTAGCCTTTGAACCTCTGGGTGTAATTTTGCTGTAATGGCACCAGTATAATTGTGACTACAGCATGACAGAGACTTTGTGGAGTCTGGCAGCCTGCAGTGCAAGTATACTGCAATCACGTTTTTGTTCATTTGGCACTCTCCTGATGCCCTGCGGTCTGTTGTGAAACCTGTAGCTTTGCACCGCAGATTTGTACGGACATCTGATTCATGCTCAAACCTGCAAATGCTTCACTGAACCTCGTGCGTTTTGCTTCTGCACGTCTTATTTGACATCTTTTTTTATTATTATGTGACTTACGTAAAAGTGCCTTTTGATCACTGGTGCACAAGCTTTCAGAGGCACTGACAATGTCTTCAAAGGTTCTGAGCTGGAATTTGAGATTTGAATCATTTTTTCGTGAGCCAATCTTTAAAAATGTAATTGTAGTAAAATCACCCAAACACCCAAAGAATTGACTACAATTTTATATTATCCTTGGATATTGTATGTTGTTAGAAGGTATCATACAGTACATTCAATTTGGTGGAGGGATGATAAAGTTTCATCAGGTGTACCTCAGGCGTTTACCTCAAAAATACATTATAAAAAATGATGGTTTTCACACAATCGATTTGTGTTAGGACAACATGAAGAAATTAAGTTAACTTATACATTTTTAGGGTGACGTGGTGGCGCAGTGGGAAGCACTCTCGCCTCACTGCAAGAAGGTCGCTGGTTCGAGCATCGGCTGGGTCAGTTGACGTTTCTGTGTGGAGTTTGCATGTTCTCCCCATGTTCGCGTGGGTTTCCTCCGATTCCCCCACAAGTCCAAAGACATGCGCTATAGGTGAGGGTTCATTCATTCATTCATTTTTCTTTTCGGCTTAGTCCCTTTATTAATCTGGGTTTGCCACAGCGGAATGAACCGCCAACTTATCCAGCATATGTTTTACGCAGCGGATGCCCTTCCAGCTGCAACCCATCTCTGGGAAACATCCACACACACCTATTCACACACATACACTACGGACAATTTAGCCTACCCATTTCACCTATACCGCATGTCTTTGGACTTGTGGGGGAAACCGGAGCACCCGGAGGAAACCCACGCAAACATGGAGAGAACATGCAAACTCCACACAGAAATGCCAACTAACCCAGCCGAGGCTCGAACCAGCGACCTTCTTGCTGTGAGGCGATCGTGCTACTCGTTGCGCCACCGTGCAGCCCCTATAGGTGAATTGGGTAAGCTAAATTGTCTGTAGTGTATGTGTGTGAATGAGAGTGTATAGGTGTTTCCCAGTGATGGGTTGCAATTGGAGGGGCATCCGCTGCGTAAAGCATATGCTGGATAAGCTGGCGGTTCATTCCACTGTGGCGACCCCTGATTAATAAAGGGACTAAGCCTAAAAGAAAATGAATAAATGAATGTATTAATTTTTACAAATTTAAGTGGCTTGAACATAAAACAATTATGTTGTCGCAAAAAAACCCCCCAATAATTGTATTGTTTCAGCATATTTTAAACAAGCAGTTTGAACAAGCAGCAAATGTCATTTTTTGAGTGTACCTCAGGTGTTTATTCTCATTATTCTCAGAAAAGCAAACAGATACAAAACATTTTTAAAGCTAATTGAGATGTTACAATAGCATTAAAGCTATTTCAGTGCTTCCAGAGT
>CAIGQW010016379.1:0-11597 GCA_903798125.1 Danio choprae
TCTGTGTGGAGTTTGCATGTTCTCCCCGTGTTGGCGTGGGTTTCCTCCGGGTGCTCCGGTTTCCCCCACAAGTCCAAAGACATGCGGTATAGGTGAATTGGGTAAGCTAAATTGTCCGTAGTGTATGGGTGTGAATGGGTGTGTATGGATGTTTCCCAGAAATGGGTTGCAGCTGGAAGGGCATCCGCTGTGTAAAACATATGCTGGATAAGTTGGCGGTTCATTCCGCTGTGGCGACCCCAGATTAATAAAGGGACTAAGCCGAAATGAAAATGAATGAATGAATGAATTTTGAGTGTTTTGTGAGTTACTGTGACCTCTTCTGGTAACTTTGTGTAGATACAACAACTAATTTTAAATAAATGTGTATATACACAGTATATATATAAATATATATGTACATTTTCTTAAAAGATATAATGATCATGACAAAAAAAGGCACATTACAAAAACAATAAACAAATGAATCAAATACATTGAGTCAGTTTAATCATATATTAACATGCAATATACTTGCTGGCCTTGGACATAATGCAGTAATTAAAAAAAAAACAAATCTGTCATGTTTTAATTTTCAGATTTATGTGTACATTGCCAGATCAATAAAAATGTCTATAAAATATTAGCAATTCACTCTTCAATACGTGCTAGGCTTATAACTCTTGGAGCACATTTAACAATGACATACACTAACCGGCCACTTTATTAGGTACACCTGTCCAACTGCTAATTAACGCAAATTTCTAATCAGCCAATCACATGGCAGCAACTCAATGCATTTAGGCATGTAGACATGGTCAAGACGATCTGCTGCAGTTCAAACCGAGCATCAGAATGGGGGAAAAAGGTGATTTAAGTGACTTTGAACGTGGCATGGTTGTTGGTGCCAGACGGACTGGTCTGAGTATTTCAGAAACTGCTGATCTACTGGGATTTTCATGCACAACCATCTCAAGGGTTTACAGAGAATGGTGCGCAAAAGACATAAAAATATCCAGTGAGCGGCAGTTCTGTGGGTGCAAATGCCTTGTTGATGCCAGGGGTCAGAGGAGAATGGCCAGACTGATTTGAGCTGATAGAAAGGCAACAATAACTCAAATAACCACTCGAGGTATGCAGAAGAGCATCTCTGAACGCACAACACGTCCAACCTTGAGGCGGATGGGCTACAGCAGCAGAAGACCACACCAGGTGCCACTCCTGTCAGCTAAGAACAGGAAACTGAGGCTACAATTCACACAGGCTCCCCAAAATTGGACAATAGAAGATTGGAGAAACGTTGCCTGGTCTGATGAGTCTCAATTTCTGCTGCGACATTCAGATGGTCGGGTCAGAATTTGGCGTCAACAACATGAAAGCATGGATCCATCCTGCTTTGTGTCAACGCTTCAGGCTGGTTGTGGTTGTGGTGTAATGGTGTGGGGGATATTTTCTTGGCACACTTTGGGCCCATTAGTATCAATTGAGCATCTTGTCAATGCCACAGCCTACCTGAGTATTGTTGCTGACCATGTCCGACCCCTTTATGACCACAGTGTATCCATCATCTGATGGCTACTTCCAGCAGGATAACGCGCCATGTCATAAAGCGCGAATCATCTCAGACTGGTTTCTTGAACATGACAATGAGTTCACTGTACTCAAATGGCCTCCACAGTCACCAGATCTCAATCCAATAGAGCACCTTTGAGATGTGGTGGAATGGGAGATTCGCATAATGGATGTGCAGCCGACAAATCTGTAGCAACTGCGTGATTCAATATGTCAATATGGACCAAAATCTCTGAGGAATATTTCCAGTAACTTGTTGAATCTATGCCACGAAGGATTAAGGCAGTTCTGAAGGCAAAAGGGGGTCCAACCCGGTACTAGTAAGGTGTACCTAATAAAGTGGCCGGTGAGTGTATGCCCTTGAAAAAAAAAAGACATATTCTCAGTGATAAATATTAAGATTTCAGGTTTCTAGCATAACATAGCATAACATAATACATAAATTCAGAAACTGAACTTTCTCTTCGAACGCTCTGGCATCTTTTGTAATGCGATTTCTTTGTCAGTCCTGAGGAGATATAAAATAAAGGTGATTAATGCTGTGTTATGGAAGAATGAGTGATAATGCATTTCTCATATTATATTATTAGTTTTTCCAGCAAACATGCTGCTACTGCATACTTTATCATGCTCTCAAACTTCAAATATTTCTTCTTCACCATAAACAACAGTATGATGTCACAAATGTAAGAACCCTGGAGAAAAAAAACACAAACCTAGGATGACAATGCCATATGACAAATGTATGACATTTGACCACAACATTAGGACTTTTGGAAATTAGGTTTTGTGAATTATACACAGTGATGTGCAAATTTATGATGTGCAAAATGACCAAAGTGTGCAAAATGCCCAAAAGTAAAATTTCGCTTATAGGCTTATTTTGATTTGTCCATATCTGTTACTCAGATTTAACACATGCATGGGGTAAATTTGTAAATAACTATTCATTCATTCATTTTCTTTTCGGCTTAGTCCCTTTATTAATCTGGGGTCGCCACAGCGGAATGAACCGCCAACTTATCCAGCATATGTTTTACACAGCGGATTCCCTTCCAGCTGCAACCCATCTCTGGGAAACATCCACACACACTCATTCACACACATACACTACGGACAATTTAGCTTAACCAATTCACTTCACTTGTCTTTGGACTTGTGGGGGAAACTGGAGCACCCAGAGGAAACCCACGCAAACACGGGGAGAACATGCAAACTCCACACAGAAACGCCCACTGACCCAGCCGAGGCTCGAACCAGCGACCTTCTTGCCGTGAGGCGATCGTGCTACTCACTGCGCCACCGTGCTGCCCTTATAAATAACTAATTCAATATAAAAAGAAATTATCATGCTATGATACAATTTTAATCCTTACAATACAAATGAATCACTTAAAAACAACAATGCTCAAGAAGGGTTGAATAATTATGCCATACTCTTAGCTGTACATCGCTTTTATATGAAATGAAATCATTAAAATTGAATCAAGAATATTAAACAATATTAATGTTTTTTGCAGTTTTTATAAATCATTGTTATATTGTGTAAGTTTCATGACTTTAGTTAGTTGGAAATGTTTTTTTTATTAATACATTCACATACACGAGTCCTGAAAAATGAACATGAAAAAACAAACAACAAAACTGCTCATTTCAAAGAATGTTAATGCAATACGAGTTATATGTAAGTGTATGTTACAAAGGACCTGGCAAATACATTTACCAAATATCAAATATTGCAAAAATCTTTGAGATATTATATTATATACACTTACCACAGCCATTAAAGTAAGAACGGAGGCAATGTTAATAATGGCATGAATAATACTGAACTGTCTTGCCTGCAAAAGACACAAAAAGAGAGAATTACATAGTCACACATATAATTACATATAAATGAAACATTTATCTATCCCTTTACGTCTGATCAGTCTGATCTGCTGTAGTTTACTGAACATCAGAACAGTTATTTAAAGGGCCATGAAACCCCCCTGTTTCAGCAGGGTGTTTTCACACGTCTAGTTCGAAAAAACTCAGGAAAGTGGGTGAGTCCAGCTTTGGTTAGCTGGGAGTGTCGAGGGGCGAAAGAGCGAAGGATTTGCATGAGCAGGGGAGTTTCTGTTCGAGCATGCGCTGATTTTCACAGAGGCAAAACAACACACAGACGCAGGGAGGAAAGACAGTGTGTTTACGTGGACATCAGTAATCGAATTATTTGCCAAATTCTTAATTTGTCGACTTTAACTGCAGCTTGGCACTTTCACTTTCATTCACTTACATTTCATGCATGCCCCCCCGTGACAAATGAGATATTGGATGCAAGGAACTGCTGGAAGAGTGTAGTTTAATTGGAATGTTTGATAGCCTACCCCAAAAAAACCTCAGCATTTCCTGGTAACTAAAGCCGTGTGTGTATAGACTAAAGGGACTAAGCCGAAAAGAAAATAAATGAATGAATGAATATTTATCAATATGTGGCTCTTTTTGGATTCTCGGAAGCTATAGAAATAAAAAAAGTAAAACAGGAAATACGTTGGGACCTTTGTTTTTATTTACATCCCTCAAAACGGTCTATAGAGAATTAAGTCTGTAAAATAACAGAAAATGTACTGGAAGTTTATTACAAGGCTTTTGCAATGTAAACTACAACACCAACCCAGACAAAGTGTCACTTTAAACTAGAAGAAGACCACAGTGGTGACAAACCTGTTAAATAAGGCTAGGCTAATTCACATTAGCACAATAAAAATAAACAATGAAAGATTGGAAAAATCAGTTTGATGAGTTTCAATTTCTGCTCTGACATTAAGACGGTCAGAATTTGGTGTAGACAGCAGGAAAGCAAGGATTCGTCAATGGTTTGGTTCACACTGCTTGTGGTGTGGGGGAGTTTTATCGGCACACTTTCTGCCCCTTAAGTACTAACTGAAGTTCATTTACAGTAAATGTCACAATTTATCATTTACCACATCCATTCCTTTATCACCACAATGCACTCATCTTCCGATGATTACTTCCAACAGGATAACGTGGATGCCACAAAAATCAAATCATTTGGTTTCTTGAACATGAAAAGAAGTTCATACTCAAATGGCCTTCACAATCAAGTCTCAATCTTTCATTGGGATGTGCGGAAATGGCAGATTTGCATCACGTACAGTAAAAAGCGATTAGTTGACTTCGCTTAAAAAAGGGAGTAAATCCTTACCTTAAATTTCATTCATTCATTCATTTTCCTTCGGCTTAGTCTTTATTTCAGAGGTGATTACAGCGGAATGAATCGCCAACTATTCCAGCATATGTTTTACGCAGCGGATGCCCTTCCAGCCTCAACACAGTACTGTGAAACACCCATACACACTCACTCACACACACACACACACACACACACATACACTACAGCCAGTTAAGTTCATCCAACTCACCTATATCGCATGTCTTTGGACTGTGAGGGAAATCGGAGCACATGGAGGAAATCCACGCGAACACGAGGAGAACATGCAAACTCCACACAGAAATGATAACTGGCCCAGCCGGGACTCAAACCAGTCAGCTTCTTGCTGTGAGGCGACAGTGCTAACCACTGCGCCACCATGCCGCCCTTTGCCTTAAATTTATTAGGTAAAATTACAATAAAAATAAAGTTAAGTCAACTTAAATGTTTCAAATTACAAGGTATACTCATGTTTTTAAGTAAACTCAACTTGTCGCTTTTTTAAGGCAACAGGTTTACTCACAAGCAACTAATTGCTTTTTACAATGTATATGTGACCCTTTAATATCAATAGGGAAAACAATCTCCTGGGAATATATTACAGCACCTTGTTTAGGCTCTTCTGAAGGCAGCTGTGATTCTAGCAAGCTGTACCTTATAAAAACAGTGGTACTGTATTTGGGCCACGTACCGTTCCGAACACCATGATATCCAATTGAAATCCATACACTTTGTAAAGTGTTCTGTGTGTCTTTCCTGCAGCATCACTGGAAAAGCGAGCAAATCTGAGAAGACATTAGAGAAATTCAACATAAAAACTCCTTTTGATGGAGATTAAAAAATGTCGGAAACTTTAGTTTGAATCTTTCTTTATATTTCACAATCATTGTTGTTCTGTAGGGCCTCACAGTGGCGCAGTGGGTAGCACATTTGCCTCACAGCAAGAAGGTCGCTGGTTCGAGCCTCGGCTGGGTCAGTTGGCGGTTCTGTGTGGAGTTTGCATGTTCTCCCTGTGTTGGCGTGGGTTTCCTCCGGGTGCTCCGGTTTCCCCCACAAGTCCAAAAACATGCGGTATAGGTGAATTGGGTAAGCTAAATTGTCCGTAGTGTATGAGTTTGAATGGGTGTGTATGGATGTTTCCCAGAGATGGGTTGCAGCTGGAAGGGCATCCGCTGTGTAAAACATATGCTGGATAAGTTGGCAGTTCATTCCGCTGTGGTGACCCCAGATTAATAAAGAGACTAAGCCAAAATGAAAATGAATGAATGAATGAATGTTGTTCTGTAATTTTGAAGGTTCTTGGTTAACATTGTATAGCCACAACTAAGCATTACATTATTTCTGAAGCAATCCAGTGTTCGTAATTTGTTCTCATTCATTCATTCATTTTCTTTTCGGCTTAGTCCCTTTATTAATCTGGGGTCGCCACAGCGGAATGAACCGCCAACTTATCCAGCATATGTTTTATGCAGCGGATGCCCTTCCAGCTGCAACCCATCCCTGGGAAACATCCACACACACCCATTCACACACATACACTACGGACAATTTAGCCTACCCAATTCACCAATACTGCATGTCTTTGGAATTGTGGGGGAAACCGGAGCACCTGGAGGAAACCCACGCCAACACGGGGAGAACATGCAAACTCCACACAGAAACGCCAACTGACCCAGCCGAGGCTCGAACCAGCGACCTTCTTGCTGTGAGGCGAATGTGCTACCCACTGCGCCACCGTGAGGCCCGTAATTTGTTCTCCAATTTTGGTATTTACTGTCTGTTTAAAAGTCATTCATAAAAACACTTTTAACTAGCATGTGAATGTACCTGAAGTTATACCCGGCTGTGACTGGCGTGCTGCTGCCCATAGACATAAAGCTGTACTGAGGATGGCAAGCTGAAGTGTCTATATCAAGGTCACATGACCACCTAATCACAATCCCGATTGAACCACCCTGGAATGAAAATATTACATGTAGCATAATAAGCACATCAAATTAAGTTAAGGGCTTGCACCACACGTTAAATCCACTCAGATTTCTCACCTTTACTGCGACTTCTTCAAATCTATATCCAGCTTTGCTCACAATATCTCCGAGCCGAAATACAGGACAGTACGGGTGATGAATTTCATCATGCAAACAGCTTTTTATATACGACGGATTATTTTCCTTTAGGATATTTGTTCTGAGAGGAACAAAATAACATTTGAGATCATTTATTGGTAACGGTAAATCTGCTGTTTTATTCAGTAAAGGGTTTTTATTTTGATTTATTTTTAAAGCACATTGAAGGTCTTACTTTGAGAGGTTGAACTGGGAAAATTTGATGAAGTTCCTTATGTACACAGTAAAGTTTTCAGCTTCTCTCAACATAGTTGCGGCCCTAAAACATTTCACGGCATTCAGTGTTTTTCTTTTAACATTTTGTACTTTAATCTGGGTATAACATTGGAAGTGAATTTTAAAAAGGCGAGAGAAAACTTTCTTACTCTGGCCGCAGTGGCTTTTCAATGGGACACCAGCCATATATTTCACATGTGTCAGTTTCATTCCCATCTGTTTTCCTACAGATGCCGGTTTTAATTCCTATGGAGAATTAATATGTTTTGACATTTTAATAAACAACAAATATATGGATGGAAAACATTCGATATTATGCACGGTAGACAGAAAATATCAGTTCAAATTCATACCATTTCCAGCCCTGACAGCCTCTCCTTCTGTGCAATTGTCATCATGGGTGCATGTGCCAAATGGTACAGAAGGGCTCTAAAACAAAACAGATTATTGTTCATTTCAGTATAATGACATATTTCCAACTGAAATGGAATATTGAGTAGGGGGCGGGGTTTTATATTTTGCCCCTCCTCTCATCTTTCACTCGCAGCAAACTAACGATTGTAGGGGCGTGGCTAAAAAATCTGCCCAAGCCATCAAACTGACATCATCAGAGAAGGACTCTCAACCCGTTCACCTTACGACTAATAATGTTCTCTATCAAAATAAACATTGTAAATTTTGAATTCATGGGGACTTAATAATAAATATACAAACAACGTATATACGAATGACCTTCTAATGGTCGTAGATTCTAACTTAATATTTGATTAGATTTTTTTATTTATTTATTTTTAGTACAGTAAACATAACTTGATTCTACCTGCACTAAAAGAAATTGTTGGCTCAACTTAAAACTGTAAGGCAACTTGCTGCACATCTTTTTTTGAGCTGACTCAACTTTTAACCCAAATACTGCTCTTGACTTGACTTAAAAAGTCAACTTGAGTCAACTTAAAAAGCTCTGCAGTAAGTTGAGTCAACTTTTTTACAGTGCAGGTAGCAATTAAAATAAAAATTTAATCAGATATTAAATTAGAATAATTTAAATGTTCATAACTAAACCGGAGTTTTGATATGTTTGTGTTTTCAGTTTATCTATATATGTAAATAAATAACTAAACAAAATTGCCCAGCAGAAGATAAGCGGTTTAAAAAAAGTTATGTTTACCAATTATGTTATTTTTATGTTACTTTCTGTTTTTCTATTTCTATGGTAAAACTCCATAGTGCAACGTTTGATGAATTATTGGTGAATTATTCTTTCTCTGAGGTCATTCCTGCATTATTCATTCATTCATTCATTCATTTATTCATTTTCATTTCGGCTTAGTCCCTTTATTAATCTGGGGTCGCCACAGGGGAATGAACCACCAACTTATCCAGCATATGTTTTACGCAGCCCATGCCCTTCCAGCTGCAACCCATCACTGGGAAACATCCACACACTCTCATTCACACACATACACTACGGACAATTTAGCTTACCCAATTCACCTATACCGCATGTCTTTGGACTTGTGGGGGAAACCGGAGCACCCGGAGGAAACCCACGCCAACACGGGGAGAACATGCAAACTTCACACAGAAATGCAAACTGACCCAGCCGAGGCTCGAACCAGCAACTTTCTTGCTGTGAGGCGAACGTGCTACCCACTGCGCCACCGTGAGGCCCACAGTTTTCTTATTACATTCTTATTTTTTTCTTTGATAAAAGCTGTCAATCACTTTGACTCTAGTGTTTCAGTCCAACTAATGTCTCTTGTTCAACTCGACAAGAACTTAAAATAGTCTAAACCAGCATAAAGCTCCATTTGCACTTACAGAGTCCAATTTTGCTTCATTCATTCATTCATTTTCATTTCGGCTTAGTCCCTTTATTAATCTGGGGTCGCCACAGCGGAATGAACCACCAACTTATCCAGCATATGTTTTACGCAGCGGATGCCCTTCCAGCTGCAACCCATCTCTGGGAAACATCCATACACACCCATTCACACTCATGCACTACGGACAATTTAGCTTACCCAATTTACCTATACCGCATGTCTTTGGACTTGTGGGGGAAACCGGAGCACCCGGAGGAAACCCACGCCAACACAGGGAGAACATGCAAACTCCACACAGAAACACCAACTGACCCAGCCGAGGCTCGAACCAGCGATCAGCGACCTTCTTGCTGTGAGGCGAACGTGCTACCCACTGCGCCAGTGTGAGGCCCCCCAATTTTGCTTGATTTTTTTTAAAAAGCTGCGTCATTTAAGACACTGTAAACGACACAAGACACCAATCCAGCAGTCAAACATGTCCATCTTATGAGTGAAGGTGAAAATGTCTTGCATTTGTCTGTATCTTGCACTTGATGGGCACACATCTAAAAGCGTGAATGTCCCTTGAGACTGATAACATAGGAAATGGTGGCATGGAAATTGACGTTGTCAAACCAGCCATCTACAAAATCAATTAGTATTTCTTATTAATGGGATGGTAAAAGCCATGTAGTGTTTTTTTTTAAGTAATCTGCACTGTACATCAGTGGTGATATACATATACATGCATATATCATATACATTTAGAGCAACCACAATGCTCTAATGGCCTGAAGGGAGCTATAATGTACAAACTGGCTTAACATTTGCACTAACTGATCGCAAACACTTAAAAGTAAATGTATTTGAGAAATAGCAATATGTTTAGAAATGAAACGAACAAATGCTTTAATAAATGGTAAAAACTGAGAGTTCAGCCTTACCTCCGGACATGTGGTCAATGTTTGGTTTGGTGTTTCAATGAAATTGGTTACTATAAAAAGAAACTTCCCACCCTGAAAATGAAATGAACCAAAATATTTGATCAATAAAGCAAATTCACGAAGCAACCCATTACTAATCATTACTAATAATTACTGACTCCGGTGTGGTTTATGGCTTACATAATCTGGTATAACGTATTCCTCCGGTCCCCATAAATCTGAATCAGCTGTATTGACCCGCGCGACCCCTTTAACTTTAGTTACTACAGAGCTCTCGATAGTGTCGTCTACGGCTTGGTATCCTTTCTTTGTCACAAACACCCACCTGTTCAGATTAAAGCCAAACCAGTAAGAACAAGGATATCTGTCATAGCTGTCATTAAAGTTAAGTTGCGGTTGAACTAAATGAAGTAATGATGACTCTTACCCGATCAGATAGCACATGATGATGAGTTGAAAGAATCTGTATAAAAGTCCAACTATTTTATTCTGAGTGACCACATATTTGACTGTAGTGTAGTTGAAGAAATACAGTAGTGGATTACTGCACCGTCGAGCCATTCCTGCTTCTGCTGCTGCTGGACAAATGATGCTCTCTCACACACACACACCCCCTGCATCCTGAATGACACACTCTCATGTGCATCACGTCATTTCACTATTTACTTACGTCTCACTCTCCAATAATGGGACAATTATAGTTATTCAAAAATTAAGGCTTTACAAGTAAAACTATACTACTTGAAATTATATATTGAATTTATATATACTTAAATGAATTATATATATATATATATATATATATGCTTAAATAAATTATATTAATTACTTAAATAAAATACATTTAAATACAATAATATGTTTTTATAGTATTTTTTAAATGTATTTTCGTAATATTTAATTTCTGCAAGTGGCAAGGAAATATTTATTCATTCATTCATTTTCTTTTCGGCTTAGTCCCTTTATTAATCCGGGGTCGCCACAGCAGAATGAACCGCCAACTTATCCAGCATATGTTTAATGCAGCGGATGCCCTTCCAGCCGCAACCCATCACTGGGAAACATCCATACATTCATTCACACTACGGACAATTTAGCTTACCCAATTCACCTATACCGCATGTCTTTGGACTTGTGGGGGAAACCGGAGCACCCAGAGGAAACCCACGCCAACACAGAGAACATGCAAACTCCACACAGAAATGCCAACTGACCCAGCCGAGGCTCAAACCAGCGACCTTCTTGCTGTGAGGTGATTGTGCTACCCACTGCGCCACTGTGCTGCCCAAAATATTTATTTATTTATTTATTTACAAATAACGAAAACTAAAATGAAAAAATGAAAATTAATGAAATATTTATAGGCATAAAATAAAAAATACCAATAAAAAAAAAATAAAAAAGCTAATGCAATGACTACATAGTAAAGCTTTTTTTTTAACCTTCAAATAATATGGACCATAAAATCTCATTTAAAACTTAGAACTTTAAAACTAATATATATATATATTTTTTCTTAATATATAAAGTCGTTTTTATTTAACTGTAATTTAGTAATTATTCATTTTATAACAATTTGACAAACTACCGTACTATAAAGTCCATTGTATAATTACTGTATATACTGTGTAATTATATAGAATATACTGTATATACTGTATATTATATAATTATACATATATATATATATATTTACACACACACACGCACGCACACACGCACTCACGCACACACACACACA
>CAIGQW010016384.1:0-12792 GCA_903798125.1 Danio choprae
ATCAACATGGCACTTTTTTGTTATCATTTATTCATTCATTTTCTTTTTAGCTTAGTCCCTTTATTAATCAGGGGTCGCCACAGCGGAATGAACCGCCAACTTATCCAGCACATGTTTTACACAGCGGATGCCCTTCCAGCTGCAACCCATCACTGGGAAACATCCATACACACTCATTCACACACATACACTACGGACAATTTAGCTTACCCAATTCACCTATAGCGCATGTCTTTGGACTTGTGGGGGAAACCAGAGCACCCGGAGGAAACACACGCCAACACGGGGAGAACATGCAAACTTCACACAGAAATGCCAACTGACCCAGCCGAGGCTCGAACCAGCGACCTTCTTGCTGTGAGGTGATTGTGCTACCCACTGCGCCACTGTACTGCCACTTTTTTGCTACTTTAAGCTAAAAAAAAATTACTTTCAAATTCAGAAGAAATATCAACAGTAGTTTACAGAATAAAACAAACATTAAATGCTAGTGCTATTTCAGAAAGTTCGGATTGTACCATTTTAAGAATGTTTTTTGTTTTTTTTGTTCTTGGCATTTTCAATAATTAAAATTAAACTATCTATTTTTTTTTTCAAATTGTAGTGTCGACTGAAGTTGTCAACTCTGTTACCAAAGTTTTTAGTATCGTAATGTTATTTGAAAAAGAAAACAACCAACAGGGGGAGGCACGGTGGTGCAGTGGGTAGTGCTGTCACCTCACAGCAAGAAGGTCGCTGGTTCGAGCTTCGGCTGGGTCAGTTGGCATTTCTGTGTGGAGTTTGCATGTTCTCCTCGTGTTGGCGTGGGTTTCCCCAAAAACTATAGGTGAATTGGGTAAACTAAACTGTCCGTAGTGTATGTGTGTGAGTGAGAGTGTATGGGTGTTTTCCAGTGATGGGTTGTAGATGGAAGGGCATTCGCTGCGTAAAACATGTGCTTGATAAGTTGGCGGTTCATTCCGCTGTGGTGACCCCTGATTAATAAAGGGACTAAGCCGAAAAAAAATTAATTAATGAATGAATACAACCAACAGCCACGCCAAATTCCAACTCGCTTAAATACCCATTTTGGATTTTGCAATGCTTATTTTAATTTCCAGCATAATGTCTGAACTACATCAACATGTAACAACTGGATACACCAATAGCAGATTAATCATTAGTTTTTCTGATAATTCAATCAGCCCATTTTCAAAGAGAATGGATGAATACGCAACAAATAAATGTAAAGACAGTAATGAAAATTCATTAAGAACTCAATGTTTTGTCCCTGAACGCCATTAGATTAATACAGACTTTCTCTATTCTACCTTATATGCAGACACCAATGCACAGGCCCGAATAAACAGAAAACTAAGAATTGGAAATCAAATCCATGAACACTATAAGTTGCGCATCTAAAGGAGAGTTCTCTTCATTATTAGCAGGTGTAAATTTGTAGTGGAAATGCACATTCATGCACACATGTAGACTAGTGTCACCTGGGACATGGGCTGTAATGGCACTACTGTGGAAAAGAGCCCAGGTGTGACCAATAAGGGTGGTGGATGAGGTGACTCGTTTAATCCTTTAATTAGTCCAGCATCTGCGGTGACACTGGGACCATTAACGTGGAAAATTGAACACAAAAGCAGCTTGATCTCTTCATCTCCCACAGTCTCTTTGAGAGCCGGAAAAAAGCAGCTAACAGCGTGTCACAGATGTACACGTTAACATTCATGTGGCAATACAGAGTCTATATATAATCCATGCATCTACAATGGTTTATTTTGAAGCCCTATAGTAATCTTGAGGGAATATGTGATTACATTTATTTATATTTTTAATTACTTTATTTTTCATATTTAAATAACAAGTAACCTTTGGAGTGGTTTACTCGACTTATTTTCTCAGGGACACTCATTTGAAATATGCGTGTAAACCATTTTGATACAATTAACACTTTTACAAGTGCAAAGGTTTAGCAGCTTTAATGATTTACAACTTGTTTCCGGCCAGGCAAAAAGGCAACCGTTGGGTCTTCAATGTCAAATTAGCTGTTAAGTGTTTTAAATAATACCAACTCTGTATTGACTTTGATGACCTGACGAACATTTGTTTTAAATGTGATGAAGATCTAATGAACACTGAATGCGAAGTTGAAAAATACAGCCAAATGGTATATTTGGTGGAGAATGTGGGCAAACATGGAACTATTGTTTTTCACCTTTGTTTCATGCCAAGTACAAATGTCATTATTTATACAGAGATTTAATTTTATATATTTATAAACCCTGCCCATAAAACCCTGAACACACTGCGGATTATAAACATTGACAGTAATAAACCGAAATAAAATAAAAGAGAGCAAAAAAAGCTGTCAAAAATGTAATGTTTTGGTAGAAAAATGAAAAGGTAAGACTTCTTATAGCTGAAGTGTTGACTACGCTAAGGTCAACACTGTTACCCATGTTACAGTTCAATGAATAACCAAAAATAAATGAACTTATTAGTCATTATTTTTGAAGAAATTTAAATTTGGTTCCAGACAAGATCATAAATCAATTCTGACTACATTTTCAACCCTGTTGTATATTCTATATTCACTGGGATGGCATAACAGGGAAAGTGAGGATGATACTGAGGGCCCTTGTCAGCAATTTAAGTACTTTCAGAGTCTGCCTCTAAAATCCAGCCATACTTCCATTTCAGCTTCTTATGAACAGCATATAAGCATTAAATGAAGTTTACATTTAAACATATATTTTATTGCATAAACTGTTTTTAGGATGCAACCTGTTACAAATTCTTGCACATACATAAACACATGGCCATTGTAAAGGTGGAAAGTTGGGGCAATTTTAAGGACCCTGGTTAAAAAAGGGTCCAGAGTTTTAAAAATTCCCTTCTGAATAAATTTTGGGCGTAGTTTGAGTCAGTAATCTGTCCAAAGGGCCCAGAAATCTTAGCAGTACCACTCCATAAAGTAGACTTTACTTTTTATAGAAACCAACACCTGGTCCCAAACTAGCTTAGACATAATAAGCTAGAGATTCATTTAGGCTCCATTGCAACCCGTTTATCCATTCTAAGCTTTCCTACACTCTAAGAGTCCTTGTTAAACATGAGGACATAATCTGTCCAGGGGGTCCAGAAACCCAAGCAATGGCTCTGCATTAATGCCCACACACCTACAGGGTTTGGACCAAACAATCAAATATTTCTGACATACTGTAAACATAAAGACAGGAGTAAACGAGCGGCCCAAAAACCATAGTGGCATAAACATCTACACACCTGGAAAGTTCAGCCCCAAACAATAAGCCCCAAATTGGATTCAAACTCTTATGAAAAATTCAGTTTATGTAGAAATATATATCTTATCAAAGTTACTAGACTTTTTGTAGAAACATTTACGTAACAATCAGCGATACTTTGGATACTCTAATGAGTATAAGTCTACCTAATTGTTTTATTATTTTATGGGGTAGCTAAATTCTTCTTGAAAAGATTCATTTATAGGTTACATTTAAGCTACTACTCAACTGTGTTGCACTTTCAATGTTTTCCCCTAATCACTCCGGATTATAGTTTTGAACTGAACATTTATTGAATCTACTTTATTAAATCTACTTAACAACAAATAAAAGCCTATTCCTCATTCTGAAATAGCACCAATATTTGCCCCCTACCAATCACTTCTGATTCTAGTTTAAACAGAATCATTTATTTAGCATTTATTAATGTATTTGATTCATTTTTGTCAAAGCCATTCTGAAACAAGTACCAATGGACCTTTAATATTTGCCCCCTACCAATCACTTCTGATTCTAGTTTAATTGAACATTTAATCAATTTATTTGATGTATTTTTCTAAAAAACCAACATTCGGTTCCAAATCTAGACACATCTAATTAACTACACATACACCATCAACCATGTTTCCTGCAACCCTGATCCTCATTCTAAAACAAGTACCAATGGACCTTCAATGTTTGCCGCCTACCAATCACTTCTGATTCTAGTTTACCCAGAATCATTTATTTAACATTTAATATTGCATTTGGTTCATTTTTGTAGAAGCCAACATCTAGATCCAAAGCTAAATTGTCAACCCTGTTACCTGCAACCCTATTCCTAGACCTTCAATATTTGCCCCCTACCAATCGCTCCTAATTCGATCTCTCATGAACAGCTAGGTTTACACGGCTCCCTTTTACAGTACATCTGAAATATGACCTAGATAAACAACACAATGATCCAATCAATCCGTTTACGTTCACCATCAATTCATTTAGTTGCAAGGCCAAAAACAGCTTGTGCACAAATAGCCCGTCTGCTCTGAACTCTATTATTGGCCAGCGATATCATGCAGAGCCGTTTGAGTAGCACTGCAGTCCTCGGCAGCCTTTTGCCCTCCGTCTCGACCCTCCGCCTCCCCCCAGTCAACTCAAATAACTCTCCATTCTCTCCCGCTGCAGGGGCAAGGCTCATGGGATGGAGGGGGATATTATTTGGCCGTTGCAGTCTCCTTGATAAATGACTCTCTTTGCTGCGCATCGCCTAGGGATTGTGCTCCTCACTACAGAGCTGCTGGTTTTTATCAATATTGCTTTCACTGCTAATTGCTCAACAGAGTTGAACCCCATTTAAATGCCTTTTTATTGTTTATTTCAGCTCGCGCCATTTCCAATCGATTGCTGGTCCTGAAACATTATTCCCATTGAAGAAATTGTCTAAGCCTTGAGGGCTGGTACAGCATTTACTATTGTTTAGTGAGTTTCAATGGGTGAAATCTAGTGTTTTCAATAGGAATCGATGTGATTGGGAATTTGTTGTGAGGATGAAAAATGTTCCTAAGAGGATTTTGTAAGTGGTCATAAAGATTTATCAAAAGAAAGCTGCTTAGTTAAAAAAGTGGCATTCTTGTATTTTTATATGATAATTTTGCCTGCAAAACTTTGATGACATTTTGATTAATGTCTGCTTAGTGACTCAATTTTCCAAATGCAAAAAGACTATATTAAGACTAAAGGTCTTTGCACACTGAAGTCTGACATTTTAACACACGTTTTTTTTTATTTATATGCAGAAAAAAACCATCACGTAAACAAACCTTGCACACTGAGTCTGATGCTTATTAATTATTCCATTACGAAAAATCATGTCCAAGTCAGTTTAAGCAGTGATACTTTGTTCTCCTCTCAAAAGAGTAAAAAAAAGGAGGAATAGGCTGCATATTGTGTTCATCCAATACTGCACTGAGGATGGAGAGTTCAATTATCACAAAATGCAAAGTTTATTTCAGGTCCAAACAACTCCCAAAACGCCTTTTCAGATGCGAAAAAACGAAAAAAACAAACCAGATTAGAATTTTTTTATGATGGACGAAAGTTTCAGAGGCAGTGTGTCAATACAATTCACACAACGTGAGGTCGAATTTATTTTTTAGTGTGAGAAAATTACAGATTTCGGATTCAGTGTGCAATAAGTGGTGTAAACAGCTTTTATGACGCTTTTCCTAAAAAGCTCACCCCAACATTATATCTCTGTCATCACTTCCTCACCTTGAATTAGGGTTGCACAACATACGGTTTCAGCATTGATATCGCAATAGTCACATCGCAGGATATGCAATGTTGAGTCTGAATTATCATTGACCAGGAGCCACAGAATTGTATTTAATTACTGAATTTATCGGATGTATGCAAAAATAATAATAATAATAATAATAATAATGTTTTTCTTAATTAGAATTTTTGTCTTGATATCTACATTTCAAAGCAAACACAAGATCATATTACTTTCCCCACTGGCAGATCATTTCACTTGTTTTAAGAAAAAAATCTTCATTTTGACTTATTTCTTCTGAAGTTGAAAAAAAAAACAATATTTTTAGATATTTGGACTAGAAATGAGACAAAGTAATGAATACTGTTAGACTCCCCAGGAAAATAGTGCTATTCAAACATCTTGTGAAACTGTATTCATATCGCAATGTTTATCACAAAAGATTAAATAACGCAATATCCGATTTTTCCAATTGCTACCCTACCTTGAACGTCCTTCAAAACTTTTGTTAGCAGTATGGTTGGCTTTAAACCTCACTGAAGGTGATACTAAAAAGTACCAGATAATAGATACCGAGCACAGTGGGGAAACAAAAGTGAGCCGTACAGAACTGCACCATACCATCTGCCTTAACACCATGTCCTAACAACACCCGACAAGATTCCAGTGACAAGCAGTTTGTCTGTCTGCACCAAATGCGTCACAACAGAAACATTTAAATACCAGCCACTGCACTCTCAACAAAATGGTAATGGCTTTATATCTAAATAATACATATTGAACCTCTTAAACATTATGAATAGGCGACTGAGTGGCTGATGTTGTTGGTTTACATTGAGTCACAGTTCTCATTTTAAAACCGTCTGCTAGCTATTGTATTTTCAATGTCTGGGGTAAACTATCTGCTGCTGATTTCAGTATTATGGCATTAAATGTCACGTAAAATGGTATTTACATTCACATTGGGAGCATTTACCACTGAATAAAGCCCATAATCAGTACCTGAGGCGATCATTGTCATAGTAGTTTATGCTGTTGTTCTGCCGTGACGTAGTGGAAATTGAAACGGTTTCTAAAATATGGTTAGAAAAGGCAGATGGTTAAGACAAAAACTACTTTTATTATGGAAAAGATGGCTTTTATCGTATGTCGCGTGTCGTGTCATGTGTAATTAGGACACGGTGTAAGTCAGTGGACTCAAACTCGTTTACTGGAGTTTAGCTCCAACTCATACCTGTTTGGAAGGAATCTTAAAGACCTTGATTAGCCAGATCAGACCCACACATCATAAACCGTTAGTATTAGGTTAGATTTAGGTCGTGATGTCAGGTGACCAAAAATCAATGTCTAGCCAGCGTCTAAGGACAACATTATTTTGATGTCTAATACAACTTTGACATTTGGTTTATTTTAGGTTGTACTGGAAAGTGACCAAAATCCAACGTCCAGTCAACATCTTAAACCAAAGTCATATTGACATCAGGTATGACAACCAGAATCCATTGTGTGATAGACGTCATAGTGGTAATGTCCACACAACGTCAAGTAGTAATGTCATTAGACGTTGATATTTAGTTGTTTTTAGGTAGCGTTGGTAAGTGACCAAAATCCAATGTCGGTCCGATGGTTGACACTGACGTCGGTCTGACATCAACCTGATTTTCATTTCCACCCAAAATGCAACGTCCCCATGCCACAGGGGTACAACGTCAATTTGACGTCATCTCAGGGAACTGAGTTTGAGACTAATAGCTATATTTCTATTAACCTATTTTTATGCACATTTTGGAATATGGCATTAAAAATTCTTAATTGAAATGCCAAATTTTGAAAATTTAGTAGGACAAACATTTGATCTGATGAGAACAAATGAGCATAAACTATGGTGGAAACAATAAAATTCCAGCATCTGCATCAAAAAAGTCATGTGATAACAAAAATTGGCCCGATGGTATAGAATTAATTGACAAATCAGCACAGCAACCACACTGTTAAACATCTCGAATGTTGTTTTGGTCTTTCTAAAATCCCTCAGTCAAAGTTTGTCAGTGGTTCAGTATTATTATTATTATTATTATTATTATTATTATTATTATTATTATTATTATTTCCTTCAGAACTGTGTAAAGCGTCTGTGCTTCTTGTCTTCATCTTCTGAGTAATTCATTATATGATAAAAAAGGCCCACAGTGGCTTCTCCTACCACAATAAAATTCTGTTTCTCTATTCTATATTTGGTGCCAGTTTATCAGGTGTTTACGATTTTTTTCCCTTTGACTAATTGGATGAAAATGCTGCTTTATTCGCGGATGTTTTATGTTTTATTTTATGTTTTATGATGTTTTATATTTGGGGGTCTGAATGTGCAATTCAATCAATGTTTTGATGTGTGAAAAACATCTATATTTACAAATATCTATTCATAATAGAAAGCACATGCAGTTGTTAGGACTTTTCGACCAACTTTCTGGAGTGAAAGAGCTTTTGGACCCTGCTGACCTCTATTGTATCCGTGGAAACAGCTCAGAGATTGGTCAAATATTTGTGCAGACTAAAGCAAGTCATGCAGGTTTGAAATGATGTGGCAAAACTTTCATTAAATCTTTAAGTGGATTATTCTTTCAAGTGTAAGATCAGCAATATGAGGCACTGCGACATAACAAACAATCTTAGAGAGTAAACCTAAGATACGTCTCAGTATGATCTAAAAAGCAAGCTCGTGTGAGGAAGCCATAACCGGAATTACATCCTGTAAATCAATGAACATAATGTCCTGAGGTATCAGTTACATCTGACTGATCTCTGGAGTCTGACGGACACACACTGATCGCTCTGATAGCAGATACTGTACCTCTGACACACACATGAGCATCAACACAACCAGTGCATCACATACTGGACACACTGTAAACAACACCACAACACAACTACTGTATATATCTATCTAACTATTTATCTATCCATCTGTCATCTTTTCATCCTTCCATCCATCTATTTGTTCCATCCATCATTCCATCCATTTGTTCTATCCATCCATCAATCATCTATCCATCTTTCGTGCTATCCATTCATCCATCCATTGGTCATTTGTTCCATCCATCCATTTGCTCTATCCATCCATTTGTTCTATCCATCTATTTGTTCTATCCATCCATCATTTGTTGCATCCATCCATCCTCCATCATCTATCTATCTATCTATCTATCTATCTATCTATCTATCTATCTATCTGTCCGTCCGTCCGTCCGTCCGTCCGTCCGTCCGACCATCCATCCATCCATTTGTTCTATCCATTCATCCATCCATCAATCTATCATTCTATCATCCATCCATACATACATACATTTGTTCTATCCATCCATCCATCCATCATCTATCCATCTATCGTGCTATCCATCCATCATTTGTTCCATCCATCCATCAATCCATCCATCAATCTATCATTCTTTCCATCCATCCATAATTCTACCTATTGCTCTATCCATCCATCCATCCATCCATCATCTATCGTGCTATCCATCCATCCATCCATCATTTGTTCCACTCATCCATCCATCCATCCATCTATCCATCCACCGTTCCATCCATCCATCATCACTGACATAATTGCTGTATATATTTTTCCTCTATATGTAATCTCTGCTCTTCTGATGTTTTTATGTGAACATTTTACTTTATTTACTTTGGTATTCAATTCTCCACAGATTACAGTCCTAATTAATCTTTGATTCCTCTAGCTATATTTGTAATAATATTTATGGATGAACCGATTTTAAAAACTGAGTCAGTACATATAAGCCGACAATTACTTTATTATTGTATGTTGAACTCTTCATTCATAAAACTTGCCACATATCTGTAATTTTGAACTAAGCTTATCTGATTACAAGCCAAACAACACTTATCATTTTTCATATTTACTCAAATTAATATTAAACATAATTTCATCTTAATGAAAAAAAACTATGTTGATAGTTATTAGCTCACAATAGCTCACATTAAAAATACTATAGTAATTTATAATACATACTACAGTGTTTTTGACCCATACTACAAAAAGTACTTGAATTAATCTGTAGTGGTAATTCCACAGGTAACACAGCTACTATAGTAATATAAACAAATGACCCAACACTGTAGTTTTCCACTATATATAATAGTAAATTGCACCACAGTTTACCGTAGTAAAAACTAAAGCACATTACAGTATTTATTACATTTCACTACAGATGATACTACAGTATACTGTAGCATTCGTTAACAAAGTATGGTACAAAAAAATATATATATATACAGTATAATACACATTCATTCAAAAACAAAAATAGTATTCATTCATTCATTTTCCTTTGGCTTAGTCTTTATTTCAGAGATCGCCACAGCGGAATGAACCGCCAACTATTCCGCCATATGTTTTACACAGCGCAACCCACTTCTGAGAAACACCCATACACTCACACACACACACACACATACACTACAGCCAATTTAGTTTATTCAATTCACCTATAGCGCATGTGTTTGGACTGTGGGGGAAACCGGAGCACCCGGAGGAAACCCACACCAACATGGGGAGAACATGCAAACTCCACACAGAAATGCCAACTGGCCCAGCTGGGACTCAAACCAGCGACCTTCTTGCTGTGAGGCGACAGTGCTAACCACTGAGCCACCGTGCTGCCCCATTTATGAGCAATATCTGAAATATCTATACTATTGCATCCAAGTCAATTAAAAAATAAATAAGTTAAATATTGTTAATTAAAAATGTAGCGACATATAAATTAAAATATATATTGAAAAAGCAACAAATTGAAAAATGAAATAAAACGAGTGAATTTAGGCATCACAAAACTACAAGCTACAGTGCTAATCATGGCTGTCGATTTTCAGTTTTGCTAAAACTAACGTTTAACGGTGCTATTAAAACAAATAACTACGAAATATGGCTGCAACATGATCTAAACAGAACAATTATTAAATCAATATCACTAAAATAACTTTCATACTGGCTGACAATCAATAAGATACTGATTTATTGTACATATACATCCCTATACAATGCATGTTATTATGGTGATTTTTTCCCCCTACTTATTTAACTTGTCGGACGCAACTTTTGGAGTTCTTTAGATCTTAAAAATCACAATGTGATTCAAGCTGCAACTCTCAAACACCTAAAACACATGCTTTTAAAGCTAAAACACACAAAACATCAAACAATACGGTAATTTACGGTAAAATTTAAATCCATGTTTGCTAAAGACAGCATTTAATAGTGTTTTTAAACTATTATTGTCTTTAAAAAATCATAAATAATGACTATAAAGATAATCATTAGGTATCAATATGAATGAATCCAAAACTTTAATATTAACTGACATTATACTGTACAACAATAATTTGTGCTGTTATTAATATTAGGTTAAAGGGATATTTTGCCCAGCAGTGAAAATTCCACCATCATTTACGCACCATTGACTTGTTCCAAAGTGTTTTTTTCAACTGTTGAACACAAAAGAAGATATTTTGAAGAATGTTGGAAACCGAGAACCATTAACTTCCATAGCAGGAAAAACAAAAACTGTGGAAGTCAGTGGTTACAGGTTTCCAATATTATGTACAGTGATGAGTTAGTTACTTCACAAAAAAGTAATTATTTACTAATAACTAACTACATAATTAAAATAAAAATGTATTGAATTTACTTTTCTAATTACTTTGTCTAAAAATGTAACTTAAAAGTTAGTCAATAAGTAATTTGATTACTTGACTCAATACTATAAACATCCACATTATTCTTAACGTATAGACAAAGCAATTTAAACTCTAAAATATTTTAATTAGTTAATAACTAATTACTTCACTAAAATTGTATTTAAATTACTTTTCTATTTACTTTGTCTGAAAAGTAACTTAAAAGTTACTCAATAAGTAATTTGATTACTTAATACTAAAAATCCCAAATAGTACAACTCTCAATGTATAGACAATAGAAATTCAACTCTTAAGTCTTTAAGAATTGGAGACAAACAGTCACAAATTATATTGTCATGAACATATTCATTCATTCATTCATTTTCATTTCGGCTTAGTCCCTTTATTAATCTGGGGTCGCCACAGCGGAATGAACCGCCAACTTATCCAGCATATGTTTTACGCAGCGGATGCCCTTCCAGCTGCAACCCATCTCTGGGAAACATCCATACACACCCATTCACACTCATGCACTACGGACAATTTAGCTTACCCAATTCACCTGTACCGCATGTCTTTGGACTTGTGGGGGAAACCGGAGCACCCGGAGGAAACCCACGCCAACACAGGGAGAACATGCAAACTCCACACAGAAAGGCCAACTGACCCAGCCGAGGCTCGAACCAGCGATCAGCGACCTTCTTGCTGTGAGGCGAACGTGCTACCCACTGCGCCACTGTGAGGCCCCATGAACATATTTCTCAAAAGAATTTTCTTAAGCATATGCAGTTGTCTTAATAAATGATATTAATGCTCTTAGTAGTAGAAAAAATACAATATATTACCTTTTATACAGACTGTTGAATATATTTACAGTATTTAAGGCAAGTACTTTATAAGTAACTGTGATTCAATGACCTAAAAATGAAAAGTAATCCCTTACTTTACTCTTTTTAGTGGAAAAGTAATCTAATTACAGTAACTAATTACAGTAACTAGTTACTTTGTAACGATTACACCCCTGATTATGTAAATGATAATAAATGATAGGCGAATTTTCATTTTTGGCTGAACTATCCCTTAAAGTCCATTAAAAAGACATGTTTTGACCAAAGACATGTTAAAGTCCATTAAAAAGTCATGTTCCACTTGTTTTGTAGCCAAAACCATTGTCAGACTCAACTTTTAGAGAATCTTAGATCTAAAACACCTACAGCTTCACCGATTCAAGCTGCAACTATCAAACACCTAAAAGTAAAGGGATAGTTCACCCAAAAAATGGTTTCCAACATTCTTTGAAATATCTTCTTTTGCCTTCAACCGAAGAAAGAAAATCATGAAGGTCTAAAGCAAGAAAACAGTGAGTAAATAATGACAGTATGCAAATTTATGAGTGAACTTTCTCTTTAAACCCAAAACATGCAGTCTTCAAATGCAAAAAAATATATTTTGAAGAAAGCTGAAAACCATTGACTTCCATCAAAGCAAAAATACAAACACAATGGAAGTCAATGGTTACTGGTTTACAACATTCTTTGAAATATC
>CAIGQW010016397.1:0-10386 GCA_903798125.1 Danio choprae
ACTTATCCAGCATATGTTTTACGCAGCGGATGCCCTTCCAGCTGCAACCCATCTCTGGGAAACATCCATACACACCCATTCACACTCATACACTACGGACAATTTAGCTTACCCAATTCACCTGTACCGCATGTCTTTGGACTTGTGGGGGAAACCGGAGCACCCGGAGGAAACCCACGCCAACATGGGGAGAACATGCAAACTCCACACAGAAATGCCAACTGACCCAGCCGAGGCTCGAACCAGCAACCTTCTTGCTGTGAGGCGATCATACTACCCACTGTGCCATCGTGAGCTTCATATATTATATTATTTGCATTTGTTGTCTAACACTGCGGCACAATGCATTTGTGATTGAGAAATAAAAGAGCTACAGTGGTTTCCCGCTTGAAGGAATTTAAATTTGTATTACTGATCATTGGTATTATTGAATAATGATTAATACCTGTTGTTTCCCAGGAAGTCATGATTATATTCTGGTAACTTGTATACAAATACAACTTACATCATTTGAATTTTTAATTTTGGCGAAGTCACGTCAAGGATTTCAGTCATAAAATGTGGATTTTGTTTGCATTAAAACTTTGTATTAGTTCACTTTTTTTCAACACATCCCATAACGATCACATTTTCAATCTGTAGACTGAGGGTAGGTGGTCTTTTGTGGCTATTTGAACACATTCAAACATATAATAATCTACTCTATGACAGAAGTTCGGTGAAATGTGTTTTCAGCTACCTCTGGAAAAAGTTCACAACATTTTAAGACCTTTAGACCTGTATTTAGAATTGTCCACTCATAGTTGCCATCCACATTCACTTGTAAGCTAAGTAACATTGGCTTATTTATTCAGTATACTTGTGTGTTAACAGGATTTACAGTTTTAAAGATGTTTGAAATCTGGCCTTCAGTTGACAGGTTGCTATTAAATATCATCCCCAAACTCTTGACTGACCACAAGAACCGAACGTCTATCAAGGGTCAGGCGCTATTCTAGGGTTTAGAGGTTTTTTGGTCCAATAAGCAAGACCATTATAAACAGATTATTTCACTGCTTTCACTGATTCAACATGACTAATGAACACACGGTTATAGAATCATCTCACAGAACGCTTTATTTCAAACACTCGACTGAAGTTATGAAGTGAGTTTGGAGTAAAATCATGTTGTTATATGCGGTGTATCTGAATGCAGCATTCACATGCAGCCATAGTTCACTGAGAAGCTACGCAAACAGCTGTCATTATCTCCAAAAGATTATCTCATTATTATTGACCAATGAATTTGAATTACATTTTAAAATCAAATTTTGCATAGCTTATCAGTGAACTACGACTAACTGTAATAAGCTCTGCCCCATCTGAACACATGTACTGGAGCTTTACTAGAACCGACTTAACTGGCAAAACACATATGAAAATCACCTTACATTAATCACCGAGCCCTACTCCGTGTTTTTTAATGACATCGATTGCATATATAATGTAAAACGCATATGGACCAAGAACATAGCCTTGTGGTTCCTCACAGTGTACTTTTGATTGATGTGATAAATATTCATTTACTGATACTACAGTAATAAGAGGAACTGGGGGTGGCACGGTGGCTCAGTGGTTAGCATTGTCGCCTCACAGCAAGAAGGTCACTTGTTCAAGTCCCCCCGGCTTGGCCAGTTGGCATTTCTGTGTGTAGTTGAATTGGATACAGGTGAATTGGATAGTGTATGAGAGTGTGTGTAAATGTGAGAGTGTGTGGGTGTTTCCCAGTACTGGGTTGCGGCTGTCCAAGGGCATCTGCTGCGTAAAACATATGCCAGAATAGTTGGAGGTTCATTCCGCTGTGGTGACCCTTGATAAATAAGGGAAGGAAAGCCGAATAATAAATAAGCCGAAGGAAAATGAATGAATGAATAAGAGGAACTGGTCTCAGCTAAATCTGAATACAGGCAATCATGAGAGATGGAATTGAATTCATGTTCATATGTGCAAACAGGGACTTGGCATTTTTGCAACTTTCTAAATAAAACTTGTTACATGTTGTTTTGCAGGGTTAATATGAAAGTAGACTTTTTCATTAAGTGTTAGGAGAACAGTCAGAATCAAACCAAAGCCTTCAATCCTTCAAAAGTACTTTTTGTGATTGCACAATTTTTCAGAAACAACACTATTGGATCTCAAACTGTTTTTCTTTTCATCCTTATGTTATCCCTGCAATAATGTGGAGGTGGATTGAGGGAATGAAGTTTGTGTTGATAGTATGACAGCTCTGCACAGATGGTCCTGAGATCAAGGGGCAAAAAAAAAACAAAAAACAGACAGTCCAAACTTATTTATGACCAAAGCAATTTTATCACAAAGCTTTGGACTCATTCGCTCACTCATCTCCCAGACTAGCACAGAGCTTCAGTGTGGATTTGGAACAGTCCTCATTGCAGGACTAGACAGTCCACTAAAGCACGCGCTTCCACACAAACCCTGCCACAAAACGAGAATTGGACTTATGAGACAATATGTCTTCCAACCCACTCGTGGCCAAAATGTCTTTACGGCAAACTGGACTTCATTACCCAGCACAAAACAAAATCTCTGAGAAAAACAGTCCGTCTCAGAGAGAACATTGCCACAAATTCCCTGGAGGATTTGGGCACGGATATCATTTAAGATTCCCCAAAGGATTTCCACATGGACACCATTTTAGTTGCCCCACAAAATGTAATTACCTCCTCCAACAATCCTGTTTGTAGCACATGAAAAAGTAGAAGGACACGTGTAAAGTGTATCCTACATAATAAGACTGACTTTTTGAGTGAGTGTATTGACTCGGAGGAGCATGCCTATTACACAGCACAGACTTGCATACACAGTAGTTTAGAGAATCTGTTATGGAGACGTGTGGTATAATGAGCAACAATGGCATTTCCAGATAGGAGACTGCAATTGCTCTGTCCTTATATTGGGCTGGTGATTTTGTAATTGAATCATACATCAGTTGGGCAAAGTTATGAACTTGTCTTTTGCCACAATATAAGTGCACTTCTAAAGCTACATTCTTTCTTTATTGCTTTGTCCATCCTATATTTATTTAATTTCCCCTTTTCCTTCCACTATACATTCCATTAATAATGAATTAACACGTTCCATTAGTTGATAATTAAATAACATCTAAAAATGTTTAATGTCTAATAATGTTTAGAAAGTATAATGCATTAAATAATAAGAGTTAAATAATTATTAATAAATGAATTTTAAAAAATTCAATATTTGTTTTCATGGGCAGCACATTGGCTCAGTAGCACTGTCGCCTCACAGCAAGAACGTCGCTGGTTCGAGTTCTGGCTGGGCCAGTTGGCATTTCTGTGTGGAGTTTGCATGTTCTCCCTGTGTTGGCGTGGGTTTCCTCTGGGTGCTCCGGTTTTCCCCCTGTCCAAAGACATGAGGTATGAGTGTGTGTAAGTGTGTACCGGAATATTAGGTGGTTCATTCCGCTGTGGCTACCCCTGATAAATAAGGGACTAAGCGGAAGGAAAATGAATGAATGAATGAATGAATATTGAATGAATGAATGAATATTTATTTACATTAGATACAAAATACAAGACAACTGGCATCTGTCAACTCATGATGCTAAAAAACAACTATTTTTCGGGGCCTAATGACATTTGATTAATTTTACTGCAAAAATGTTATTATTATAATTATTATTAGTTTAATAAAAAGAAAAATCATTGGCAACTAGACAAATAAATTATTCTTTTTAAATAAATTACATTTTTTACTTAAAAAAACAAAAAAAGTTTTTGGTTTGAATCATCTATGTATAATAACCCAAATTGTACCTAAATATACAATTTGTTTTTGTTACATTTTAACAAAAAAATGTGTGTGTGACTGGATGTATGTGTGTGTGTCCCCTCAAGTATATGTCCCCACAAATATAGAAATAACAGTACACATTGACCTTGTGGGGACATTTGTTTTTTTTCCCTCAGACACCATTGTTTCCTTGTTCTCATGTAAATTACATGAGTGTAAAACCCCCGTGGACAAACAGGCCAATCGGAACACAAAGCAGACTGTTTCGCTGCTTAACTTACTCAAGAGGCATAAGACTACTCAAGAGGAATGTCTAATTGTACATTTGGTAAATTTATCTTGTTATTTTGAAATTTTCCAGATATGTTTGTAATTTGAGGTAACAAAAACATGTAGACTGTTGAGTAGTGTGTTTAATCCACGTTATCACTCAGCTCTTACTGTGATTTTTCTGAAGTGAAAGAATAGGACTACTTTATTAAATCTGACATGTCCCGCCCCTCCAAGATTTTTCATTAAACTCTCTGGCAGAGATGTGGCAAAATAATATGATCAAAACTGACCTTTTGATTCTAGGCGTAATTTATGGTATATGTCCCCACAAGTATAGCAATACCAGTACATATTAACCTAGTGGGGACATTTTTTTTTGGTTTTTAGTCCCCATGATGAAAGCTGCTCATAAATCACACAGAATAAAATAATTTGTGTGTTTGTGTTTGTTTACATAATTATACAATTACAAAATACTGCTTTTAGTGGCTAAATATTTTTGGGGTCCTACATACAGTATAGTGGTTTTAAATGAAATGATCCTTACATGAACATTCACTCATTGATTTTCCTTCAGCTTAGTCCCTTTATTTATCAGGGGTCGCCACAGCAGAATGAACCACCAACTTATCCAGCATATGTTTTACACTGTGGATGCCCTTCCAGCTGCAACCCAGTACTGGGAAACACCCATACACTCTTGCATTCACACACACACATACTCATAAACTACGGCCAATTTAGTTAATCCAATTAACCTACAGCGCATGTCTTTGGACTGTGGGGGAAACCGGAGCACCCGGAGGAAACCCAGACGAGCACGAGGAGAACATGCAAACTCCACACAGAAATGCCAACTGGCCCAGCCGGGACTCGAACCAGTGACCATCTTGCTGTCAGGCGACAGTGCTAAACACTGAGCCACCGTGTCCCTTACATTAACAGCAGTCTGTAATTTACTTCAAATTTTAGAAAGGCTGTGTGAGAAAATTGACATTTTATTTGGACAAGATTTAAATCACAAAGTATTATTGTGAATTGCAAAATTACATGAACAGCCTGTCAGTCGAGTAGAGCTTTAGATAATCAGTCTGTACTATGTCCTTTTGTCTTTGAACACAAAACTTGTCATCCATTTTTAACACCTGTGGACTTTCTTTCTATTCTATCTGTCGACTATTTCTTCACTCGCATTTTATAGTAGACTTTCATAACACTTTTATAAAAAAAAACATTCAAATCACTGGAAACAAATGGATCTGTGGATGGATTGCCACTAGCTATCACAACAACAGAAGTGATGAGAGTTTCCGGCCTGAGAGCACGTTCAGTCCATCACGTCACTCATGACTTGACAAGCGCATTTGTATTCGTTTGTATTCAATTACAAGCAAGGTCGATATTGCATCCTGCATGATTAGAAACACATTTTAATGAAGGCATTGCATATTTCATATTGTTATTAATCAGGCCAGTGCTCAATTAATGCAGGAATAATTTCAAATGGCTGTGTATGAGATTCACAGGCCTGCTCAAACAATACATATATACACACAATGAATTTGCAAAATTGTTTAATGGGTATGAATACACATTTCAAAAATTCTTACAGCCTTATTTTGATGCTAAACTCTAAAGTTTTAAAGGTTTATATATCATTAAATATTCTGGTAGTGACATTAAATGCTACATGATTTAGTTTTACCTGCAAAAAAAATTTGACTTGTTATTAAAACTTATATATGTATATACAGTGCTGTGCAAAAGTCTTAGGCCACAAGTTTTTTTTACCCCCCCAAAAAAGTTGTTGGTTTAAAGTTGGTTCTTTCTATATTTTTCTGTTGCATTCCAGTTTGAAACATCAATTTACATTTCCAAAAAGTTTTTTGTCATTAATTGTAATTATAAAGTGAGATTATTGTCTGCACAAGGAGTCTGAGTGCACAGACATCAAAGCATACACACACATACACACACACACACACATACACACACACATTTGTTTTTGTGAAAAGTGGGTACATTACATAGGTTTCCATCACCATCACAGGAAACTGTGTACAGCTTTACGCCCTGAAATAAACTCATTCTGTGTGAGTTATAAGCATTTTGAGAAATGAAGACGTCAGAAATGTCCTCATATTTCACCTTCTTTTTGTAATACCTGTGTCATACATATGTCATTATACAGATTTGTGTCCTGACATGTCACAAAAACACACACACACACACACGCACGCACGCACGCACGCACGCACGCACGCACGCACGCACGCACACACACACACACACACACACACACACACATTCTTAAACACACACACACGTATAATATGTACACACAATTTTTGTACTTACCTAAGCCACATACCTACTATTTAAAAATCAGGGAACAATTTAACCTATCGAATCTGCAGTATATGGCACCTTTAAAATAGTTAAATGTTTCATGTATTTTGCACATATGTTGATGGTTTAATTGAACTTGTATAGTCAAATATCTAAACCATTACCTTCCAGACTTCCCTTTTGGCCACTATTCAACATTACAAAGAAACAACATCTACATGTTAAAACTGTGTGTTACGTGTCTATAGCTATATACAAGTACTTGACAACCAAAACAACAATTACATGGGTTGCGACATATTACAGGACCATATGTGTTCTGTTTTTTCACAAAGTGACATTGCCTTGTACGGATCATCAGAATACAGCATTTATAAACATTTTCAGAGATCCATGTCAATGGGAATCATTTTGACATGCTGTCATGTATATGCAAAACATTTCAAAATCATGAAAGGAAAAAAATAAAATCAGTTTTTCGAACATTGTTGTTGTTTGTGAACATACTTTTAATTTACCTTGCTGTAGAATGAACCATTATTTTTCGCATTACACTGCAGCTCAATGTAAAAAAAAATGCTTGATACAGCTTATAAAACATAGAAACTATTGACAGTCTATTGACATTGACACAGTATAACATTTAAGGGGGCCTCACAGTGGCGCAGTGGGTAGCACGTTCGCCTCACAGCAAGAAGTCGCTGGTTCGAGCCTCGGCTGGGTCAGTTGGCGTTTCTGTGTGGAGTTTGCATGTTCTCCCTGTGTTGGCGTGGGTTTCCTCCGGGTGTTCCGGTTTCCCCCACAAGTCCAAAGACATGCGATACAGGTGAATTGGGTAGACTAAATTGTCCGTAGTGTATGAGTGTGAATGGGTGTGTATGGATGTTTCCCAGAGATGGGTTGCAGCTGGAAGGGCATCCGCTGCGTAAAACATATGCTGGATAAGTTGGCGGTTCATTCCGCTGTGGCGACCCCAGATTAATAAAAGGACTAAGCCGAAATGAAAATGAATGAATGAATGAGTATAACATTTATTGGGAAGCTACCAAATTCACCTCTAAAGATCCAGATTATTGTATTAGATTGTTCAGTAAACCCAGTGCTGCATGAGAGTAATGTTCAGGTGTCTCTCAAGTGCCATTTTACTAAAAATAAATCACTAAAGACATCATTTAAACTCACGCAAAGCAATTATATATCCCTGAAACCTTCTAGAAATAAAAGAATGAAAAAAAAGATTACTTTTTCCAAACATTATTTAACATAACATTATTTTTAATTATGTTATAAAGAAAACTGGCTATAGCTTGGAGATCTCATTTGATTTTGCATAATAAAATAAAACATGTGGCTGTAGTTTCTCTTTGTGACCTGATAATTTTGTCAAATTAATATTTATTTAAGTTTAGTGCTTTGTGTAAACATACATTTTGTTCACGTGGCTGTAGAATCCTAGCAGGCACAAGACGTCAACATGACGTCAGATTGACGTTGTACCCCAATGTCGTGGGGAACGTTGCATTTTGTTTAGGAATGAAAATCGGGTAGACGTCAGAACCCAACGTCAAGCTGACGTCAATGTCCAATGTACAACCTAAAATCAACCAAATATCAACGTCTAATGATGTTACAGCTTGACATCGTGTGGACTTTACCACTATGACGTTGGATTTTGGTTGCCATACCTGACGAATAAATGTCAGTATTTGACATCAATATGACGTTGGTTTAAGATGTTGGCTCGATGTTGGATTGTGTTCACTTTCCAACACAGCCTAAATTCAACCAAATATCAACATCATTTGACATCGTTATTGGACATCACAATAACATTGTCTTTAGACGCTGGCTAGACATTGAATTTTGATCACCTGACGTCACGTCCTTAATCAAACCTTATTATATTAACGTCTTTTTACGTTTTGTGCCTGCTGGGATAGAACAAAACGTCCTGGTTACGTCCGTAACCCACGTTCCCCGAATAGGGAACGGAGACGTGTGTCTTACAGACTATGGGAGTACGTCAGACGACCAATCACTCTGGAGATTAAGAAAACGGGCCAATGAACGCCAAGTGAATTGGCGGAGCTCAGCTCCACAGCTGACAGCGCTTAGCCATTAGCGCTATATAAGCTGTCTGCTGTGAAGCGAGCCTTAGAATTGCCTGCTGAAGAGCCGAACATTCAGCTAACAGCTGGAGACTCAGGTGCTGTGGCAGTGGAGACACACGTCTCCGTTCCCTATTCGGGGAACGTGGGTTACGGACGTAACCAGGACGTTCCCCTTCATATGGGAACTCCAACGTGTGTCTTACAGACTATGGGAGACTGTATGGAAAACGCCACAGCAGCTAAGCCCGTCACGCTCCTGATGTGAAGTTTGCCAAGCATAGCGTGCGCGCACAAGCATCACCAAGAGCGCAACCTTCCAACGTCCCCTAGGCCCTCTATTTACCATTACATTGGAAAATTTAGATTTGGATCGGGGTTCGTAATGTGCTTTTTACCTAGCTAATATAGACTAGGGATTTTAAATTACGACAGTACGTTGGGAAGCGTGCCAGTCCCTGAAGGGGGAGGACGCTGCGGAGGCCACCTGCTACCCAAGAGGGGAGACTTGATGGCAATAGGAGCATATGGACTAGCCCTAATAAGGGGGAGTGCTACATATGATAAGCTGGTTAGCGGTTAGGGAAGACACGGGTCCGCCTGGACAGGGGGAACACACCGTGGTTAATATATGCATATGGGGTTACCGTGGGAACCGCGCATAGCCGGCACCGAACCTCAGCATGTGGGTAGACCAATTTGGGCATACCAGACATCACACTGAGCCAGGCACTCGACTCCTCCGCTGAGATGAGTGCTGGGGGCCTTGGAGGAATTCTCTAGGGTTCGCCAGATGGGAAACTTACTAGCAGAATAAAAAAGGCGCACGTATCTCCGTGTTAGGGAGCATGGCGCAGCAAGCGTTGTTGACACCGAGTTTAGTTTCCTCCCGACTGATCGGGATTACCCAATAATCGGGAAGAAAACGACTCCACTCGGAGATTACAAAACCTCGCGAATGTGTTAGGTGTCGCCCAGCCCGCAGCTTTGCATAATCTGTTAAGAGGTGCTGCGTACTCGCGCCGAAAAGGAGGCACCGCCTCTTACCGGGGGACACAGCTCACCCTGGCACATGAAGCGAGGGTGATGGCATACTATTAGAATGGACCAACCTCTGTTTTGATACGGTACTTCCCTTCTGCCGATCATAACAGAAAAGAGCTGCTCAAAGATGTACGCTCTACATGTCACATTAAGCGCAGTGCGCGGACATACAATGAAAGGCTGGGCCTGTCTCCTCCGCAGACAGCGCTTTTTTTTTTTTTTTTTTTTTTTTTTTTTTTTTTTTTTTTTTTTTTTGGCACAAGCTGAACCGGGCTCTCAGGTAAACGTGAGAGTAGGCCGGTCCAAATTCCTGGCACGATTCGCTGACCGAAAATGCCACCGGCATCCTAACCCTCCAGAATGATACCAACGCGACCAGCAGAGCTGTCTTCATGGACAGAAAATTTATAGATACTGAGACGAGTGGCTCAACGGATCTAACCATAACCGCTGGGGCTAGAGAGATCCCGAGAGGGCAAGAGTAGGGGGGCGGGATGGAATTAACCATCTCGCGCCACGCACCTCTGAGGAACCGGCTGATAAGGTTATGCTTTCCCAGTGCGCTGTCATCTGCCGCCCCCCCGAGGGCAAGGATGACAGCACACCAAACCTTCAGTGTGGAGGGTGACAGCCTGCGCTCCAGCTATCCTGAAGGAAGAAAACACAACACTAATCTGGCATGTCCGGGGTTCTTCTCCGAGAGAAGAGCTCCACACAACGAATGGACTCCACTACATGACATAGGCTTGCCTATACAGGGGCTCTAGTCTGAGTGACGGTGTTAACCATCTACTGATAG
>CAIGQW010016450.1:0-25665 GCA_903798125.1 Danio choprae
TATATATTCATTCATTCATTTTCATTTCGGCTTAGTCCCTTTATTAATCTGGGGTCGCCACAGCGGAATGAACCGCCAACTTATCCAGCATATGTTTTACGCAGCGGATGCCCTTCCAGCTGCAACCCATCTCTGGGAAACATTCATACACACCCATTCACACTCATACACTACGGACAATTTAGCTTACCCAATTCACCTATACCGCATGTCTTTGGACTTGTGGGGGAAACCGGAGCACCCGGAGGAAACCCACGCCAACACAGGGAGAACATGCAAACTCCACACAGAAACGCCAACTGGCGAGGCTCGAACCAGCGACCAGCGACCTTCTTGCTGTGAGGCGAACGTGCTACCCACTGCGCCACTGTGAGGCTATATATATATATATATATTTATTTATTTATTTATTTTATTATTTTTTTTTGTAATAAACAGCAACTGGTTTGAACAACTGGTTCAACTGGTATTAAATACTTTTAAGACAGCATTTCACTAGCTGGGTTTCCATTCAAAAGTGAAGTCGAAAAAAGAAAAAAATCCCAAATATGAATTAAGCCATGCTTACACTGTGAGATTTAAGCCACAATTTGGTCATCTAAGACAAATTTGGGAAATCCTAAAAGATTCCTGAAATCCTAGGCTAAAATCTGTGATCTATGATCATTTGTTTGATATGTTCATAGATAACCGCTTTATGGCATTGAGATCAGATTTTTCAGACACATGCGTCAATCCTTGCATCAATCCAAGAACAAATAGGAGAACCAAATCTGATGCAATCCACACTACAACTTCAAACCAACGCTGGGAAATGTCAAAACACTTTTTTATTATTGAGACACTGTGGGCAAAATTGCTGCTACAGATTATTTATGTTTGCTGTGAGGAATCATTTCAGAACACAGAATAGTGAAAGTATCATGGATGGATGACGCCAAACTCCAGGTGAGTTTTGTTCCGTGTTTAGCGCATCTTCATTGTAGTTCAGTCTGACATTATGACAGCTGAGATCTTACAGTGTGACATGGGAGCCATGTTCATGCAGTCTGACATGCCACAATCATTTAATACTATTAAAAATTGCACAATGTGAGCCAGGCTTTAGATGTGTTTCCATTCAATTGTTAGATCAGCTTACAATAGTATTGGTAACCTAGTAACCAACAGTAAACAAGACAAGCATAGGTCACGTGAATGTAATGTTCGCTACATCAGAGTTTATTTTACAAATGCATTTCCATCTCCCATTATTCACATTAACCCTTTTCAACAGACCATAACCACCTCAACAAGCACAATTTTTTGCAAATTAAAGAAATTTTTGTTTGAAATTTGGCATTTCGATAATTTGTTTCTCATGCAATACTTCCCATTAACACAAGGGGAGAGAAACCAAGCAAATGCCAGTGTTGTTAACAAAAGATAAGCATAACTGGATCAGATTATTTTCTATTGTTGTGCTTGTGTTCTATCATAGAGGTCTACATTCTTGAGACGCAGAAATAAATTTCAGAATATAACGCTGTATCGGTCGGTAACTCGGGTGTACAGGAACAGGAGCAGGCGGTCTAACAAGTGCTTCAGAGTCTTGATGTTATTTTGGAACAGCCTATCTGTGATTTCGGCATTCTTTTTAAGCACCGGTACAGCCAGTGCTTACGACTGTTACACATCATGAACGCATGACCAGTGCAATCTGCACATGCTTTTTTTTGCGCACAGTCTGTGCGTGCATCATCTGCATAACGGTCTGCATGAGTGGGCTTTACCAACATGGGAGAGCAAAGTGAACATGTGCTGTCCTTCAACTTGCATTAGAAAATGGTCAGTTTACTGTTAGGAAACCCACATCAGGCAAGTCTGATGTATGGGAGTCTTTTTCATGCATCAAATGGAAAAAAAAATTACCCTTTGCGCGATGTGATAACACCTCAAAGTTTTACCCTTTAGCAGTCATAAGACTGGAACCTAATTTTTAAGGCGGCACTCACGTCTCATTACAAAGTGGCAAACAAAACTGACATTTAACCTTACATCCTTGCACAACCTACAGTTTTATCTGTTATCTCTCTCTTTTGGTAGTACCCAATTTAACCGTGAGATTTTGGAAACCAGATTTAAATTTGGCGGGAAAGGTGGGGTCGGGTAGAAAACAGGGCGGGTCGGGCAGCGGGTGAAGAAACGGTGAACCTCTACTCTATCATTGCAATCAAAGTTTCAAAAAAACATTACATGCTGTAATTAAGGCCTGGTTTTAGTGTGATGAAGTTAACAATAACAACAATGGGCATTTACTACTATATGTGAGAAGAAACACCTCTTGAAGTTTTGTACAAAGAGAGTGAAAATGGAGATACAAGTTTACTCTCAACAAATATTAGACCTTTTTTGGTGCAAAACAGGGTAAACTAACCTAGAGAAAAAAATCTGCAAAAAAAAAGCATTTTTATGAGCCTTTTGAAGAAAGCATCACAATGAATATTTAATTTGTTCTCTGCAAATGAGAGCAAAATTGACTTCATTTTGTTGTTTGTTTTTACATGTTGCCAACAAACATGAACCAAAATTTGTGAGAACCGCATTTTTAGGATTTAAACTATACTCTGAGGGAAGAATCATCTTGTAACTGACACACCTAGTCTGTGATTAGATGTGTAAAATGTGCACCAAAACGGCAGAAAAGACCTAAGGCGAGCTTGCTTAGTCATCTATTTAGCCCAAAATTCTCTAACTTTTGCAAGAAATCAAGGTCTCCTGTTAAGAAAATGTGTTCTTCTTCCTTGCCGAAAACACAGAATGGCATCTAGCGAGGAAACCGGTCTCAGGCTTACTGCATTTTTAAATCTATTTCCAACTCCTCCAGAATAACAAAAAGGCCTGCTTCTCAGTTTGTGCTGGAAATAATTTCATCTGTGGCCTGCACTGTTAAATAGAGATGCGATAAACCATTGGTGGTGGATTTCTCCACACACTCCATTTCAGGATGCAAAATCCAGCAGATGTCAGCTGTAAAGCTTTGCTGGAGGTTGAGGATGGGCTATAGTGTTGCTGTGCACATGCAAGGCATTTTGTATTGCTGTCAATATTTTCCTCATTCACGGCAAAGCGATAGGATCGGTGACACCCATTTCAAATGTGGCCTATCATAGATATCGGGATTTCACGAGCGTCGGCAGGTATAAACCGCAGTTAGCCTTGGTATCACGGCGCAGACACAATTTCCATCCCTCATCTTTTATTCAATTCACTCCTCTGGTGGAAAGGCGGGTGTGCGGGTGAGAATGCAAAGCCAGAAAATATAATTTATCTCTTATGCAACTTGATGAATCTTCACTAGGTTGGTAAACTATTTATGAGTCGCAAAGCTAAATTCTTTCATGCATTTCTTCCCTTCCTTGCCTCCGTTCCCAAATCTAATTCGGCCACCAGAAGTTATTAGCATTTTCCCTCCCTGTACAGACATACATATTTTATGAAGCAAGGCAAGTCATTTAGTGATGCAGGTTTGCTATTGTAGAAGATATCATTCTCAGAAGATGCTGCTGTCTGAAGAATTTACAGATTTTATGGTCATTTTTTTTTAATAATAAAAATCACCATCATTAGTTATAAATATACCATCTTTGTGATGAGACCTAAAATAAGCACAGAATCTATTAGAGCATGCAGAGGGATGCACACCTCATGTTAAATAATACCAGTCTTACTTGGTTGCTGCTAGAAGCTGTGGCCGTTAGTTCATGAGAGTTATTTATATTATTTATTAAATTACCCATTAATTGTACTTTATTAACATCTACCCCCAACCCAGCCCTAAACCTACCCCTCATAGTAATGTAAAAACTGCAATTATAACAAGAGTTATTTCAATTACTAACATTGTGCTTTATAAATGTCTGAGTTCAGATCCTTTTCTTTAGGTTCTTGTTTTAATGTCAGTTTGCAAATCAAGCGTTGAGATGAATTTCTCCCCTCTACTAGATGGGGTGTGGGAAACAGAACTTGTTTTGCAAGCAAATGGTAATACAAAGTAATATATTTTAGAAGACCATCAGACTTCACAATAGACTTGTGTATTGGATTATTCTTAAATCAATTTGCAGTTAAATTGGCATTGGTTTATGATCTATAATTGTAATAGTATGTGTTTCATTACTTAATATTGTCATTAATACTTACATTTCTTGTGTTTTGATAGAGTCAGGTATATGCATGATGGCAAAAGGTGTCAGGGTTGGTGGATGGAGGGAAAGGAGCGAGGACTCAATTGCAGGGAAATGGGTTTATTAATAATCAAAATAAAACAAAAAGACAAAACAAACTACCCAGAGGGGGAAAACATTAACCAAACAAATAAATAAACAAACAAACAAACTTGACTGGGCAAGGTGGCAGGAAACAGGACAAGGCAGGATCCGACAGGACACGACAAGGAAATATCATATGACGAACTGGCACAGGACAGCAAACATGAGGAGAATATAAGCACAAATAATTAACACACAAACAGGTGAACATAATAAACTAATAATGGGTTAACAAGGAGGGTGGGACTAGACAAAAGACGGGAGAGCACATGACAAACAAAACACAAGCCATGTGCTGACACAAAAACAAGACTCGAACACGCAGTCAATAAGATAACTCATTAACCGCGCGTTCACATGACACGCACGCACCACGTGCTAAACACAACACCAACAGAAGACTGAACGCAAGACACGAGTACACGATAAATGAAAACACTTACCGTGCACTCACATGCAACGTGGATGTTTCATCCCAGCGCCAACCGAAACCAACTAGACTGAGACGCTGGGAATGAAACACCACGCTGCCGACAGAACAAACACAAACACCAGGACAAGAGCGCGCATCCAGACCACGCGCAATACCTCGCGCTCTATCAAAATGCCGCTCATACAATGACACGAACAGAAAACGAGTGCTTGACCCGAGAAGAGCACAACATACAGGACAAGACATGACTAGTGTCTGGACTCTGCCACCTAAACATGAATTTACAAGGCAGGAGTGGCAGAACCCTGACAAAAGGGGGTCCAACGCATTACTGGTAGTGTCTACCTAATAAAGCAGTGTACATGTTATTGCAGATCAGGCATAAAAATACTCTACATTTGATATATGCATTATGTACACAAAGCAGTCTGTTTGAAAGCACAATGGTTTGTAAATATATTTGTTTGTACTGGGTGTTATTAGCTGTTCAATGTATATTTCTTTTCATCACTTTTTTTTTCTGTGATTGCATTTCCTTATCAGTTGGGTAGTTCCCTTCCAAATTTTAACAAATGAAGCGTCTACTTCAAATGTCATTACCAGCGCAGAGAATATATGCTTGAATACTGAAGTTTACGATCTGAAGACACTCAAGTTCTCAGACTAGAAGAAGACAGAGTCCGAGTCCTATAAAAAGCTATCTCAGAGAGTGCTGTTATTTCTTTCCATATAAGGCAATGAAAAATGATGGAAATCGGAGGACAGATAATCAAATACTGAAACAATCATTAAAAAAATGATACAATAATCTGAAGTCACTGTGGATTGGGGGCACTTAGCGAGAGGTTGAATTGTGTCAGGTCGGTCAGTGTCCTCTCCTCCATCACGTCTGGCTCACGCCGCACTCCAGCGCTGCCACCGGGAGCTCTAATGGCATTTATGTAATCAGCGCCGAGCACGGCATAAATCAGCCATCAGATCAGCCCGCAGACATCCAGCATCTATCAATCACTGTCACCCCAGCCCAGATGCTAAAGATCCGTCATGCTGTCACTGGCTCATTAAGTTTGCTAATTTACAGACGCTACCCTACAGGAGATTGCTTTGTTTTTTGCTTTTTTTTTTGTTGTTGCCTTGATTTTTTTCCTGCTTCTCTCCGATGCTAATTCTTGCATGCTTTACATTTATATTTGTAGGTGTACCAAATCTGAGAGTGACTTCTATAGTATTTCCACTGGTAAAAATGCTATTTTGTGATATTTAAAATGAGGCCAGATCAGCAAACATGGAGAAAAAAATTGTGCCTTTTTGCATTTTCTCGCCAACCATAAGTTAAATGGGCCATGAAATGTAATCCATCAGTGCAGCGTTTAATGCTGTAATCTAAATGGACACTGTTGTGATTACCACCTGCTCATGTGCTGTCTGAGCACCAATGACTGCATGATGCAAGTCTTATATGCACATATGTAACAGGTTTCACTCATTCAGAGCCCAACCGCAAAGTCCATGCAGAAATTTCGCTGAAAATTCTATATGCAATTTTGTAATATAAATAACTTTTTAACACCTTCAAAACAAGGTAAAGACAAAAAAAAAAGGTCAAATATTGAAAATAAATGCTTTAAATGTGCAGCATAAGCAAGACATTTTGTATGCTACACACTTTATTCAAAATAAACATTACTCAGATATTATCTAAGCAGTCCAAAAATTATTTACTCCATGAAACCTTTAAAATTAGAAGTACATTCTCAAGAAAATCTTTTCCAGAGAGTTGTAGTACATAAATTAATAAAGGTTTTTGTATAAATTACAATATTTTTCAAAGTGATTCATGTTTCCACAAAAACAACAGAAATGTTGTAACATGCATGCCACACCAGTAGTTGGTTAGGCTAACTTGTAAAGAAACACTACACAGCTGCAAGTCAAAATTACATACATCCCAACTTTATATAAAGTGAAAAAAGTATTTGACAAAATAAGTTTGTCAGAATTCAAAAAAGAAGGCAAGATCTAAAATATGCAGATTATATTCATTCATACATAAAAAAAAAGTTTTTTAGAGGTTGTGAAGTAATTAATCATTCAAAACAATAAGTACCTACTCAATTTCGAATGAAAATATGGTTTTGTAGTCCACCATTGTTGTTTTGGTTGTCAAGTACTAGTCAATGCCTGCCTATAGACTGAACACAAAATGTGCATGACAACACTGTTTAAAAAATATATAAAAAAAAATAAATAATAAAAAAATCACAGATACTCCAGATATTAGAATTATATCCAAAACTTCCAAACTTTGTTGTCATATAAATGAACTGCAAAAACCCATGAAAGCATAAAAGGAACTTTCAACTTGAAGTTTTTCATGAATACTGTTTAGCAAATCAGTTGGTAATTCTACCACCAAATGTGAAGAAGAAGCTTTACAAGAAATGTAATTCTGGATAATGATCCGGCTTCCTAAAAAATAATAATAATAATAAATCACATAAGACCAATGAGTCATTGGAGTGAAAATGAGAAGCTTTGGGGAGAAAGTGTTATATGAACATAGAGCGTCACAAGCAAATTGACTTAAAAAGTAAGGTTTCAGCATTCGTTCAAAGTTCAAAGGTCTTTTCACTTAATAATCTTGATAGACTTGATGAGACATGGGTTTTAAAAGTGCATTTTGCAAATATGTATATTTGAAAAAGGTGCCAGAAATTTATTAGAAACTGAAAATTCATCCTCATTTTATTATCTGCAATACAACATTAATGTAAATATTATTTTGATAATTTAATTTGACAAGATAAGGGATGTCCAAACTCAAAGTTTAAATGCAACTTTTAACTAAAAGATACCTCAACAAACCTAACTGGAAGTTTCCAGCATGCCTAGTAAGACCTTAACTGGTTGGTTCAAGCAGCAGTCTGTAGCACGAAGACGTATTGGATCAGGTCCAACAGGTAGTGGACATTGTAATGTCCACTACGGAAATGCCCATGCAACTGTGACGGTTGGATTTAGGTTTGGGGAAGGTATAGAAATTAATAACTGTAAGGGTTGGGTTTAGGGTGTAGAAATTAATAATACACAATGGGTAATTTAATTATTAATATAAATTATTCTCATTTCTAGTAACTGCCACTTGCTTATGCATGTCAACTACGTATTGGACCTAATTCCCTGCAGGCTGCAGTGAAGACACTCTCAAAAGCCATGGTGCATGTTCAAGTTTAAACCAGTGCACTATTTTGCCAAACTTTCCAGTTTGAAAGATATGTTGCCTGAAAAAAGTGCACAATGGTGTGCAACAGGGTTTAAGATCTGTTTTCTCAGCCCAACCAGCAGCAACATGTATGTAAATCCAGCAGCATATTGTTTGCATATTTATTTACATTAAAGGGATAACAACCTAATTAATATAAGCACAATTTTAGATCTATACATTTTTTTTAATTGTGGTCTGTCTAAATATCATATACTGTAGTTATTGCAATGTCTTATCCCAGCAGGCACACAATGTCATAAAATGTGAATAAAAATTCAATGTCTAGCCAGCGTCCAAGCATAATGTTATTTTAATGTCCAAAAATGAGGTCAAATGACTTTGATATTTGGTTGACTTTAGGTTGTGTTGGAAAGTGACCAAAATCCAACGTCTTAAACCAACAAAATATTGATGTCAAATACTGACATTTATTCGTCAGGTATAGCAACCAAATTCCAACCTATGATAGACGTCATTGTGGTAACGTCCACACAACGTTAAGCTGTAATATAATTAGACATTGATATTTGATTGTTTTTAGGTTGCGTTGGAAAGTGACCAAAACCCAACGTCAGACAGACTTTGGACACTGATATTGGTCTGACGGTGGGTTCTGACGTCAACACGATTTTCATTTCCACCCAAAGTGCAATGTCCCCCAGCGTTGGGGTACAACATCAATATGACGTCTTGTTGACGTCCTGTGCCTGCTGGGATGGTCCATATCCTTTCCTTAGGAAGGAGTGCTAGACACTGATGCAAAAGATAGATAGATTAGTCATTATAACTATATCATAAGCACAACCCTGGTTAAGAGTAAAATAACTAGCTTAAGTCATAGTTCATTTAAAAATTAAAAAAAATTCTCACACTCCAATCTTCAATCCTCCTCCTGGGGGGCCACTGTCCTGAGTTTAGCTGCAACCCACTTGCTTGAAGTTTTGATTCAGTAAACAGACCTTGATTAGCTGGTTCAGGTGTTTTTAATTAGGTTTGGAGCTAAAACGTGCAGGTCAGTGGCCCTCCAGGAACAGGTTTTATACCCTCATGAGTGAAGGCCTTTGAGTTCAGTCATTCAGCCAACATGTACCCTTATAGGTTGCTCTAGTTGACTGGCTAAATCAATGAGAACAAAATACAAAGCTCTCAGCAAATCAATCATGGAGGCACACCTGTGTGAGCAAAGACAAGTGGACATGAACACAATTAATCTGCGTATTTAAACAGGTCTCAGACAAGCACGGAATATCAAACAGGCTCACAATGAGAAGCAAACAGCACTCAATGTCATCCTGGAATAGGCTTTCTTGTTCAGCGGTGTGGGTAATGAGTTTAAAGTTGAGTCTTTAATTGTTTTTGTTTGAGAAGACTCTAGTTATCGCTATGGAGGAATGAGGGGGAAGGAGCAGGGGTTTGTGGGATATTGATTACCTGCGGCGTCTGACGCTGAGGCTCCATGATTTGCATTAGTTCTTAATCAACATCCCAGCATAACATCTCTGAAAAAGAAAGAGAAAACACAGAAAAGAAAAAACAGAAATAAGGGAGAATCCAAAAGAGATTTTTATATTACTCTGACACTGCGCTTTCATACTTCAGTTGATTTAATGGAATCTCCATTATGGTCGTCTTGTAGGTGGAAATTATGTTGGCAAAAAAAAAAAAAAAAATCACAATGTGACAGTGATGAGACTGAAAAAAAAAATCCTGATTTTTAGCTAAATCTATAAAGGCTAGAGATGTAATGATAAACCGTGAGCTGGTTGAAAATCGATTCAAATATGTGACGCCACACTGAGATGCCAAATGAATCGTGATACAAATGGAGTAGGAGTTCATATGAATGACTCTCTGAGGGAAACTTACTGTCTACAAGTTTACATGGTATTTTTTCTGTTCATCTTTGCTGTTAAAGTAGTGTTCGCAAGTGCAGTGAGCCACTGTGTTTACAGATGTCAAGAGGATATACAAATATAAAATAGGTGGAGTCAAAATAGGAAACTGTTGCCTCTCAGTATGTTACTGTGTTTTAAGTTGCATTGTGAAAATTACTGTATATTTTACAGTAAAGATATACATACAAATCTGTAATTACATATACAGCAAGATAAACGGTGCTGTAAATGTAAATACAGTATTTTTGCTGTAATTGAACCGCTGCCAGTAAGTTACTGTAGATTTTACAGGAAATTGTTATATAATCAATCAAACATAATACATTTTTTTATGAATAGAACAATCTATTAAAATAAACAATTGTTTAATTGTGAAAACAATCTATTTTTAAGAGTGTAAACTCCATTTAGTGTGGTTAAAGGTGCACAGTTCCACAGATATCCTCAACAATCAGCACATGCCCTGCCATGCATGTCAATGGGGAAATAACATTCTTACAAGGCGTCAAGAGATGAACTTATAAAAGGAGGGAAAATGATAATAAGAATAAACAGCAATCGTTTTTTATTCTAGTGATCAAACGTCTTGTAGTCTGTGCTGCGATAGGCTTGGGGCATTGTGTTTTTGTTTCAGCATCCCTCCTCGTCCTTCTCTTCCTCTCTCCTCCCTTTGGAATATTTGTTTGTTTGCATCTCGGAATTGATAAGAGAAAGAGGGGTGCGGGGGTGCAGTGACATGGAGAATACCAGGCAGGCGACATGGTGTGTAGCAGAGGTAATGAATTCTTCAGCAAAGCAGAAACGCAAGGCGACACAGCTTGAGGATCAATTTTTAATAAGGAGCCAGGCTCTCCTAGGCAGTGCTAAAAAACAATATTTTAATCAAAGCCCTCCTGCCAGTTTTCTTTTCACCACCTGATTAAGTCAGAGTTGGCAAATATGGTTCTTTGTATTGAGACCACTATCCATGGCTCAATTAGAGAATCAGGCCCTTGGTCCCAGGACCTGATTATCAGCGCTAGCTTATGTTACTTCACAAGAGGCAACGAGCATGCACAATAATCCTGTTATCCACAGGAAGAGCTGAAGTTTAGTACTGAAGGTGGTGAACTGGTGCCAGTGACAACCACCATAGCAATCCCCCTTTTTATTTACTTCTGCTAGAACCAAAAAATGTGTCATTCAAATAATGGAAATGACAACAAATTCAAAATTGCGTACTGTACTTTAATTAATCTTTGAGTCAAATGTTCGGGCCTGTCCCAAATGGCACGTTTCATGCGCACTTGCAGTCTTAATGAATTTTGGAATAATGCATCTCGACATCAACAATTCAAGACCAAAACAGCACTAGTGGTCAGATGGTAAGCTCTCAGAATTATATTAATTTATTTATTTTATTTTTTGTAGCAAAGCCATGGTTAATTTTCATAAGGGATTAAAACATTTTAAAAGCTTTAGTCTTAATTAAAACAAAGGTTACATTGGTTAGAGTAATAAAACCATGGTTAATTATGTTTTATTTGTTGTTAGGCTATAGTTAGTGACATTTAGTAAAGTAAAAACCACTGGTAATTTATTTTTTGTCACATTGTGGATAATTATGAAAAACAGTGTTGTCATTTTTGATTGAATAAAGCCTCAGCTTTCAATTTTCATTTTTGTCACTAAACTCCAGTAATATACTAAATGACCTTTTGGTGGTTTTAATAGTGTAAAAGACCACAGCGCACGCAAATCAATCGTTTTTTAGTATAGCAAAAAAACAACTTCATGTTGGAAGATACAGCTCAACTTACCAAAATAGATAACTTCTTGTACTCGTACAACTTGTGAATAACAAGTCACCTGATGTCACCTTTACCCCAGGAAGATGTTAAAAAATAAGAGCTCAGATTTTTCCATGTGTTATATAATTTGTTACTTTTCTCATGACAAACATAACATAGCATTTATAGGCAATTTATTTATTTATTTTAATGGGTAAATATTATATTCACAAATGTAAATTTTCTTCATTACCTAATTAGCAGAATTTTCTTTGTGAATTTAATTGTTTAATTACTACATTACAAAATATTTATATAAAAAAGGGTAAAAACTGTGAAATTATTATTTTATTTTAGTATTATTTATTTTCCTTTATTTAAATAGTTTTTTTTCCCCTTGTTTATTATTGTACTTGATGTCATCCAATGTTATGGTTATTAATATGTTTGTATTGTTAAAAGACAATAAAAAAAAAATAAGGGCTCACTTTAGAGTTGGTTCTCTGGATTGATCATTGCGTGAAACAGCATAGTCCATGTTGATAAAACATGTCTTTTGAAACCAATTTCTCAAGGAATCGCCAATTTTAATATTGTTACATTTTTCTATTAAAAAAAATTCACAATCATTTATATTAATTCACTTTTTTGTTACTTTGTAATACATAATTTTGGATATACTAATTTTTGCACAATCTATGATCCTTAATTATTTTAGTAGAATAATTCCAATTTTGGGCCTCACGGTGGCGCAGTGGGTAGCACGATCACCTCACAGCAAGAAGATCACTGGTTTGAGTCTCGGCTGAGTCAGTTGGCATTTCTGTGTGGAGTTTGCATGTTCTTCCCGTGATTGCGTGGGTTTCCTCCGGGTGCTCCGGTTTCCCCCACAAGTCCAAAGACATGCAGTACAGGTGAATTGGGTAAGCTAAATTGTCTGTAGTGTATGTGTGGGAATGAGTGTGTGTGGATGTTTCCCAGTGATGGGTTGCAGCTGGAAGGGCATCCGCTGTATAAAACATATGCTGGATAAGTTGGCGGTTCATTCCGCTGTGGTGACCCCAGATTAATAAAGGGACTTAGCCGAAAAGAAAATGAATGAATGAATTCCAATTTTGTACTGATTAATGTAATGTAAAACCAATAAAAATCTAATATCAAATTTGCACAAATATCTCAGTGCATGATCCCAAAGAAGGTTTTAAATTAAAATCAAGAGTTTTTCTCAGAGATGGAAGGCTTGAAACATTTAGAATGTTTAGTGTCAATTTGATCTCTTTTGTGACCGCTACTATTAATAAAAATGTTACTAGAAAGAAGAGACTTTCCTTTTTCATTCAGTACATGAAGGGCCTCACAGTGGCGCAGTGGGTAGCACATTCGCCTCACAGCAAGAAGGTCGCTGGTTCGAGCCTCGGCTGGGTCAGTTGGCGTTTCTGTGTGGAGTTTGCATGTTCTCCCTGTGTTGGCTTGGGTTTCCTCCGGGTGCTCCAGTTTCCCCCACAAGTCCAAAGACATGCGGTATAGGTGAATTGGGTAAGATAAATTGTCCGTAGTGTATGAGTGTGAATGGGTGTGTATGGATGTTTCCCAGAGATGGGTTGCAGCTGGAAGGGCATCCGCTGCGTAAAACATATGCTGGATAAGTTGGCGGTTCATTCCGCTGTGGCGACCCCAGATTAATAAAGGGACTAAGCCGAAATGAAAATGCATGAATGAATTCAGTACATGAAACTCAAAATGTGTTTCTGAATGAGCGATTGTGGTTTTAAAGACTGCGGGTGGAGATTATGGCACAGTGTGGAGTATAAATGCTGTGTGAAGGACCCGATGGCCAAGAGAAGGGGATTATTTTGGTGATTCAGTGCAGCCCTGTGTATTATTAATTTATGTAAATCCATTTAGTGCGGTTTGGATCCTCTCCTAAAATGCTCAAGGTTATATAAGTATGTTTTAATACAAAAATGACCAGATGAAAATTCTCCCAACACATTGAATACACAGTAAAATGTTTAGGATATGTATTATCCAAAAAGTTTTCTTTTTGTGGCCCAAAGCCAACTCAACAAAACGAAAAAAAACATGGTCATAAGGTAAGTTTCGATTCAAAACTGAAATATCGCATAAAAGATTTGCAAATAAAGCATCAATTCCTTACATCCAATGAGTCAAAATCAAAATCGTCACTTCACATTCACATTCATTCATTCAGGGGTCGCCACAGCGGAATGAACCGCCAACTTATCCAGCATATGTTTTACACAGCGGAAGGTCTTCCATCTGCAACCCAATACTAGAAAACATCCCTACACACTCATTCCCACACACACACACACACACACACACACACACACACACACACACTACGGCCAATTTAGTTTACTCAATTCACCTATACGGCATGTGTTTAGACTGTGGGGGAACCCCCCCCGGAGGAAACCCACGTCAACACGAGGAGAACGTGCAAACTCCACATAGAAATGTTATACTGATCCAGCCGGGACTCGAACCAGCAACCTTCTTGCTGTGAGACGACTGTGCTAACCACTGAGCCACCGTGCTGCCTATCTCAAAACATCAAAAAAAAAAAGGAAATTGCTGCATTAAGAGAAGCTATTGTGAGACCGCTCGTTGGGAGCGCAGCTACTCAACACAGTTTCCCTTCATATAGGAACTTCAACTTCAACTTCAACTGTCTGGAACAGACTATGGGAGTACGCTAGGCGACCACAATCACTCTGAAGAGTAAGAAAACAGGCCAATGAATGCCAAATTAATTGGCGAAGCTCAGCTCCACAGCTGTCAGTGATTAGCTATTAGTAGGCTTTATCAACCGGCCGCTGAGAAGCGAGCATTGTAAATTTTGCTTCAGACCCTCTCATGAGACTGAAGAATCCTCTGCTCAAACTGATTTTCTGTGAGAAAAACAGTGCTACTCACCAGTGTGGAAGAAGACGCGACAGTGGCCGTCGATCTGGGCTTCCCGTCCCCTGGGCATTTCGCTGGTGCAATAAAAGAGTTTTCAGTTTTCACTAAAAGAGCAGTATTCCCTAAGAGAGCAACACGGTTGAGCAGCAAGTCTTTTTCAAGCGGTCGTTCCGACTGTGCGTTTCTGGATGCGGTGGTTTCCTCGCCCCGGATGACAGGCACAGGAGTCCAGCATGCTGAAGCGGTGCTCGCAGACAGTTCTTGCCACCCTCCGGGGTTGTCAGCGGGATCTCGGATTTGGAATCGAACATGTTAGCGGTGTTATCCCGGGCTGTTTAGCAGTTGGACTGGAGATGGCTTGTCCCCCAGCTCTGCAGATGGGTGTTACATGGGGGCTAAGAAGAAGGCAAAGCCTTTCAAGCCCCCCGTCCCCTTCTTCCCGGAGGTACACAGTGAGCTCAAGCAGGCATGGAGGGCACCTTTTTCTGCCTGGACTCGTGCACTCCCCTCTCACCACCCTTGACGGCGGAGCAGCCAGGGGATATGAGGCGATTCCTCAGATGGAGCTTGCTATTGCTGTCAATCTTTGCCCGCAAGGCGCCTTCACCTGGAGAGGTCCACTCAAACATGCAGGTTATCTGAGTCTCTCACGGCCAGAGTCTACACCATTGCGGGTCAGGCTGCATCCACCCTACATGCAATGGCTCGGAAAACTGCTCTTCCCGCTGCCCCATCCACCTCCGCTGCTCCAAAGTGATCCAATTTTCAATAAAAGAGCAGTTTCCTCTCTCTCTGGTTGTGCAAACATGAGCCTTGCCAGTCTGGGATGCCCCGCCTTCCAGCTCGCAGCGCTGGGCTCCCTCGCCTCAAGCTTCCAGAGTGCAAGAGAACGGGCTCCTTTCTCTCACTCCAACCTCATCCCAGGATCCAGGGAGGAAGGTAAGAGACATTCTCTTATTTTCTGCTATGCGATACAGTTCGACATTCGCCCTGTGAGCGCCCCTGTCTTGCGAGAGGAAATTGCTGTCCTTCTGGCGAAGGATACAATCGAGCAGGTCCCTCCAGCCAAAATGAACTGCATATTGCACGCATGTGCTGGCGCACAACTGACCACCGGGCTTGCGCAAATTAAGTTTCCCCCAATGAGCTTAATCGCACAGACACTGTGCAAAGTCAGGGAGGACGAGGAGCAGGTCTTGTTTGTTGCGCCTCTCTGGCCCAACTGGACCTGGCTTCCCGAGCTCACACTCCTAGCAACGGCCCCTCCCTGATGCATTCCCCTGAGAGAGGACCTAATCTCCCAGGGACGGGGCACCCTCTGGCACCCACGCCCAGATCTTTGGAACCTCCACATGTAATCCATAGACGGAGCGTGGCACAGATAGCATTGTGTTATCCTTCCTTCAGGATAAGCTGAAGAGTAGACTGTCACCCTCCACACTGAAGTTTACATGGCTGCCATCTCTGCTCATCATGATGCAGTGAATGGCAACATGCTCGGGAAGCATAATCTAATCATCCGATTCCTCAGAGGCGAGCAGCAATTAAATCCATCTGCCGCACTCTCATGCCCTCTTGGGATCTCTCTGTAGTCCTGGTGGGTCTGCACAGAGATCCATTCGAGCCACTCGACTCTGTATCCTTAAAAATTCTGTCCATGAAGACAGCTCTGCTGATCGCGTTGGCATCGGTCAAGTGAGTCAGGGATCTGGAGGCATTTTCAGTCAGCAAATCATGCCTGAAATTTGGCTATGTGCTCAAGGTTCCTACCACCCCATTTCGAGACCAGGTGGTGAACCTGCAAGCGCTGCCTTCGGAGGAGGCAGACCCAGCCTATTTACTGCTTTGTCCCATTCGTGCTTTGCGCCTATACATGGAATGAACGCAAAACTTAAGATCCTGTGAACAGCTCTTTATCTGTTATGGTGGTTGGCAGAAGGGAAGTGCCGTATCAAAACAGAGGTTGGCCCACCGGATAGTTGATGCCATCGCCCTCGCTTATGAATGCCAGGGCAAGCTGCAGCCCCCAAACGTGAGAGCACACTCTACTAGAAGTGTCGCCTTCCTCCTGGGCGTTAGCACGCGGTGCCTCTCTTACAGATATCTGCAGAGCTGCGGGCTGGACGACACCTAACACATTCGCTAGATTTTATAATCTTCAAGTGGAGCCGGTTTCCTCCCGATTATTGGGTAACTCCGATCAGTCGGGAGGAAATTAAGCTCGGTGTCAACAACGCTTGCTGGCACGCTTTCCCAACCTACTGTCGTATTCTAAAATCCCTAGTCTACATTAGCTAGGTAAAGCACATTACGACCCCCGATCTAAATTTTTGAATTATTCCCATGTAATGGTAATTAAGGGCCTAGGAGACCTTGGAAGGTCGCTCTCTTGGTGATGCTTGTGCACTCACGATATGCTTGGCAAACTTTACATCAGGAGCGTGACAGGCTTAACTGCAGTGGCGTTTTCCATACAGTCTCCCAAAGTCTGTTCCAGACACACGTTAAAGTTCCCATATGAAGGTTTTGTCCATAACGTGTGTCTCCACTGCCACAAGCAGCTGAGTCTCCAGCTGTTAGCTGAGTGATCGGATCTTCAGCAGGCAAAAAATTCTAATGCTCGCTTCTCAGCAGCCGGTTGATGCCTAATCACTGGCAGCTTTGATTTGCTTCATTTGTGAAAGCTTCATTTGGCATTCATTGGCCCATTTTCTTACTCTTTCGAGAGATTAGTTGCCTAGCGCACTACCATAGTCTGTTCCAGTCACAAGTCTCTGTTCTTTATTCGGGAAACGTGGGTTACGGACGTAACCAGGACATTCTTAGAGGTAATAAAGACCCTGGTATACAACAAATAAAATCGAAGAAAATAATTATAATGATGTAATTTCGAACAAAATTTGGCCAACTAAGCTCTCTTTGAGTTTGTTTCGGCAGTCCGAATCAGCCCTCCAAAGTGACCATTTTGGGGGAGTTTGTTTTGGTCCTAATCACCTATGAGCTGCCATTGGTCCATGACGACTATGTATATGCATGGTGTGTTCTAGAACTCTGCCTTCTATGGTGTGCGTCGTATCCAGTTCCAGTTCATAATCAGACATGAGAAAAATATCCAGCACAACAACACTTTACAAAAAGTTTTGTGCATACACTATATATGCACATTTTTAACATGCATGTGCAACTTGCTGTTTCCATTAAGCATTCCTTATGTTTATATTCAAAAATGTGCATTAAAATAAGTTGGATGGAAACCTCATGTCATGACCTGTTTTGATGTACCCCAACTTCCCGGTTCAATCTGTGTGAAGATAAAACAACAAAGAGTCAGATGTAAGAACACAAGTTACTGACTCAATCACACAGATTGAACCGGAAAGTTGTGGTACATCAAACGTCATGACATGAAGCACACTATACAGTAGCTATTGCTTGCATCCACCTATTTGTATGTGCATTTAGGAATATACATATGAAAAAATGCCTAATAGAAACGCCAAGATGAGCACAAAAAAATAGGTGAATGGAATCATAGCTATAGACTGCCTCGTGTCATGACCTGTTTTGATGTTTCCCAACTTCCCGGTTCAATCTGTGTGAAGATAATCAACAAAGAGGTGGAAGTGAAAACACAAGTTATTAAATCACTGAAAAACAGCCCCACAGCTGAATCCAAAAAGGCCTAGTCTATATAAAGTTTGGCCTTGGCGTTGAGAGATCTTCAATTTCTCTGAGCTTTATTGACTGATGTCACTGCGATATGAAGGACGACCTGCATTCCAGCGCAAGTTTCCACTGAGCCCATCTGGACCATAAACTCCCATCACACTCTACTGGACAGCTAAAAAACGGACGTCAGTCAACTTGCAGAGACGGTCAATAAAGGACAGGCTTTTAATTAAGTGAAGATACAATATAAAAGTTTACGAGTCTCTTTGAGAAGTGGGCGTTCTGGTTTAAGCAGCCGGCGAGAGCAGAAAATAAATAACAGGCGAGGAGAGGAGAGGAGAGGAGAGGAAGGAAATAAACTAATTGCTTAACCTTGTGTGCTAATTTTCCAAACATTTAATCCGCTCATATAACAATCCCCAAAAGTGCTTGGTACATACGCATTGCTTGAGCATCGCTGTCTTTATCTATTACAAGATCGGTTTGCATTGTTTGCTTGGCCTGAGCTAAATATAATTCTGACTCGGAGGAAGCGCTGCTTCGTTCATTTCTCTCTTCTTATTTGCTTGCGTAATCCTTCCCTTCTTTAAAAGAGACACACAGCTTCTTTTGTAAATACAACAGCTCTCTCTCATTTATTCTCAAAAGCAAGGGCACTGAAAAGATGCCTTATAAATGTTATTGTAACCATGGAAATGTGAAGAATTATGGCGTAGGGACAAAATTAATAGCTTTTCGCTGAAAAAAAAATAAAATAAAATGGATGTTTTGTGAGTGTTTACCCTTCAGAGACATATTATTGTTTCAAATTCAGCACAGACACATCTGGGATAGCGTCCAAAACCTGAAAGCAAATGAGAAAGGAAAGAAAGATCACAAATAAAAGAAAGATTATGATATTTCTATATGATCTAAGGCTAAATTCTGGAATTATCTAATCACTGTGACTTTATTTTGTAAAAAAGAGCACTGAAAAGACGCCTTATTAATGTTTTTTTAACAATGTAAATGTTATAATTCATGGCGTATGGGCAAAATTAACAGCTTTACTGAAAAAAGTGCATGGAAATGGACAAGTTGTGAGTGTTTACCCTTCACAGACACAATCAATGGTCCACGTTCAACACAAACATCTGGGATAGCGTCCAAAACCTGAAAGCAAATGAGAAAGGAAAGAAAGGTCACGAATAAATGAAAGATCATGATATTTCTATATGATCTAAGGCTAAATTCTGGAATTATCTAATCACTGTGACTTTATTTAGTGAAAAAAGCACTGAAAAGACGCCCTATTAATGTTATTTTAACAATGTAAATGTTATGATTTATAGCATATGGGCGGAATTAACAGCTTTATTGAAAAAAAGTACATGCAAATGGACAAGTTGTGAGTGTTTACCCTTCACAGACTTAAAATTACTGGTTCACGTTCAAGACAGACATCTGGGATAGTGTCCAAAACTTGAAAGCAAATGAGAAAGGAAAGAAAGGTAGCAAATAAATGAAAAATCATGATATTTCTATGTGATCTAAGGCTAAATTATGTAATTATCTAATCACTGACTTTATTTTGCAATAAGAGCACTGAAAAGATGCTTTATAAATGTTATTTTAACGACGAAAATTTTAAGATGTGTGGGCAAAATTAACATCTTCATTGAAAAAAGTACATGAAAATGGACATGTTGGGAGTGTTTACCCTTCACATACTTACAATTACTGGTCCACGTTCAACACAGACATCTGGGATAGTGTCCAAAACCTGAAAGCAAATGAGAAAGGAAAGAAAGGTCATGAATAAATGACAAATTATGATTTTTCTATAAGATCTAAGGCTAAATTCTGGAATTAACTTATCACTGCCACTTAATTTTGAAAAAAGAGCACTGAAACGATGCCTTATAAATGCTATTTTACAATGTAAATGTTACGATTTATGGCATATGGGCCAAATTAACAGATTTATTGAAAAAAAGTACATGAAAATGGACATGTTGTGAGTGTTTACTCTTGACAGACTTACAATTATTGGTCCACTTTCAACACAGACATCTGGGATAGTGTCCAAAACCTGAAAGTGGGGAAAAAAACTGTATTTTTTTGTATTTGTTTGTTTTTCCAGAATGCCAAAATTTTGTTGTCCCATAAATGAACAGCCAAAATTAAATAAACCTTTTATTGATAGTTCAAAGCGATGTCATTTAAACATATCCTTCATGGTTTCTTAAAAAGAATAGGGTATAGGAGGATAGAAATGAAACAGAAAATGTCTCATTTGATAAACTTACATATTCCTATTTGAGATTTTTTGTAGTATTTCTATTGAAAGAGATGATGATGATGATGATGACCATAACTATACTGGTTTTAAATTACACAGCTGACAGATTCTTCCCACTTTTATTAAGAACCATCCACAAGTGATGAATTTAATTTACCTTTGGCCACAGATCCAATCTCGGAAGATTACAATAAAGGAGTCATTATGCAAATCTTTTAATTTGCATGTGAACTACCCATGAACCTTTTCAATTCAGGTTTAGCAGGGTTACATGTTGCTATTTCATCACACATTTAATCTTCACATTCTTGTTTCTCCCAAAGGATAAGCATCTTGATCCTGTATTATTGCCAACAATGTCAATTTTGTGGATAAAATGTATTTTTGCATGCGTCTTTGACCTTTACGTGCTTCAAGATGAGTAAGATGCTCTAAAAAGCTGGACATAAATGACACCAATATATCAACAGATGTTAAATGCATTTCTACCATCAACCATTGTCAAAAGTCAATCAATCAATCAATCAATCAATCAATCAATCAAATGAAAGTCTAATACATTAAAATTGTGTATTTACTGTGAATATTCATTCATTCATTTTCATTTCGGCTTAGTCCCTTTATTAATCTGGGGTCGCCACAGCGGAATGAACCGCCAACTTGTCCAGCATATGTTTTACGCAGCAGATGCCCTTCCAGCTGCAACCCATCTCTGGGAAACATCCATACACACCCATTCGCACTCATACACTACGGACAATTTAGCTTACCCAATTCACCTATACCGCATGTCTTTGGACTTGTGGGGGAAACCGGAGCACCCGGAGGAAACCCACGTCAACACGGGGAGAACAAGCAAACTCCACACAGAAATGTCAACTGACCCAGCCGAGGCTCGAACCAGCGACCTTCTTGCTGTGAGGCGAACGTGCTATCCACTGAGCCACCGTGAGGCCTTACTGTGAATAGTCAATTCCAAAAGTGTTAAGCTCGTGTTCTGTATTAAAATATGGCGACTTCATTATATAATTTAAAGATCAATCTATAATTATAGAGATTCAATCTAGGGTATCATTTAATAATGACATATTTTTCCAAACATATTTTTGTTATGCAGGTTAAAAGTTTGCTCACTTTCTGACAGCACTCCATAATTATTCTAAAAATAACAGAAAATAACATTAAAATGTAAATAAATATGTGTGAAAACACAGCTTTTTTTATTATTTTGAGCATTTGGATTTATAATTTATATAGTTATGTATTTGAGTAAAACATAATTTCTGTTTTGTTTCGCAATCTACAGATGACATTTCTTCCAAATTAAAAATAAAATGACAATACTTTTATTTGAAATGTGATGGGAATTTTATGATCATGCCTTGATTTTTAATTATTTAATTAGGACAAGGTCTGACTTTGCTTAGACAAAAGTCTTGTTACTAAACAGAAATAATGCACAGTATAGAATATAAAGTCATGGTGCAGTGGAAAAATTAATAATATTGTGTATGACTCCCATGAGCTTAGACGACTGCATCCATATATCTCTGCAATGACTCTAATAAAAGATCTTAATAAAGTCATCTGGAATGGCAAAGAAAGTGTTCTTGCAGGGCTCCCAGAGTTTATCAAGATTCTTTGGATTCATGTTCAATGCCTCCTCCCTTCATATGTTCATGTCTGGTGACTGGGCTGGCCAATCTTAGTGCGCCTTGACCTTCTTTGCTTTCAGGAACTTTGATGTGGAGGCTGAAGTATGAGAAGGAGTGATATCTTGATCATTCAGGATCCCTCAAATGTCTTGATCCCTCAGGCTGTTGATGTTGCCATTCACTCTGAAGATCTTTCACACACACCCATACAAAATGTAATCCCCAAACCATGATTTTTTCTTCACCAAACTTGAATGATTTCTGTGAGAATCTTGGGTCCATGAGGGGTTCCAATAGGTCTTCTGAGTATTTGTAATGATTGGGATGCAGTTCAACAGACGATTCATTTGAAAAATCTACCTTTTGCCACTTTTCCAAATGATTAACTAGAAGTCAAGTTATTATTTGTTGCTCTTACAACTGGGATCGACGACAAGACTTTTGTCAGGTAGTGTATATAAACATTTTTACATATCCGTGAACAAATTTTAACCCCTACTGTATATATTTAGGATCTGAAAACATGGACTCTTTTATACCGACATACATTTTTAGCTTCTTTAAAACTGCCTACCCAGGCTTTATGCAATAGTTAAAGACTGTGGATGAATGTAATGCACAAATGTATACTGATGTTGCAGCATACTGTCTCTGCAGCACAAGAAAAGCTAAATTAAATGACCCAGGCTAAACAGCACACTTCCCTGATCTCTTACTCTACTCCACTGTATTGGCTTTCCTCCCAGTAGGCTGGCTAACACAGCTGCTGGGTGACTTTTTGTGGGGATGCAAGCCTTAAAGAGTAACGCTGCAAAAATTGGCCTATATTTGTCAGAGCTATGACAGATCTTGGCCATTTTCTATCACAGTAAAGATCCCCCTTAGCTCATGAAGCAGAGGAAAAAAAGTGCTTTGGCTTTTATAAGTGGGTATGGTAAACAGCAGTGTGATCATTTGTCTCTGTGTGTTTGTGTGTACAAGGTCACCTGCATGAAACAAAATAAAATAAATAAATATATGAGAACATTATTAAAACATAAGAAAACAATAAAATAAAATCTGCTACTGTTCAATGAGGTATATATCGTTACTTAACAAGGCTGCAGTAAATAAATAGATCAAAATGACGCTAAATACATTTCTAAAAGATTTCTATTTTCAAAAGGAAAAAATATATTTACAGAATACTAAAGAAAATAGCTCATGTTTATTGAGCACAAAATTTGTAAGGACTGCTGATATTTCAGCTTTGTGGAATTTCTCAAATAAATCATTAAGCTTATTTAAAATTACAATAATATTGCATTTTGCAATAAAAATTTACTCTATTTTTAAAATTAGGTGGGAAAAAATATTGAAAACTGAAAATATTATGTCCAAAGTTTTACTCTGTTAATAGTAATGTGCAGTATAAAATTAATATCGCATTAGCAACAGTGCCAATATTTAGCAAAACAGCACTATTTTTGTATCATATCTGATAAATAAAAACAAAACCCATTCAGGGTATTTGTTTGTTTTATGCAAACTGAACAACTTAATGATGTGAATAATAATGTCAGCTCACACATTGTTAAAACAGCAATTTCAATATTATTGTTATCAATAAACAAACGTTATTTGGTAACACTTTATTTTCATGGTCCATTTGAGTATTAGTAGACTGTCTCTTTAATATCTGTTGATACTGCTCCTTCAACAGACATTTAAGTGACTATAAGGAACTTTGCAAGTACATGTCAATTTACACATCTTAACCCCAACCTAACAGTCTACTTATAATCTAATGGGAATTAGATGGCATGTAGATGCAATGTAACTTAAATTCAACAAACGGACCATCAAAATAAAGTGACCAGTTATTTTTGTAAAGAAAAGAATAAAACTGAATGAAACTAACAACAGTAATTAAAAAATTAACTGAAATGAAACAATAACTAACATAAATATTAATCTAATTCAGAATAACTAATCACACATTCTGTGGCAGAAAAGCTGTTTATGTGAAGAGTGTGTATGTGAAGTTTCAGCTCAAAATACCCCACAAGTAATGTTTTATAACTCTTTAAAACTGCCCCTTTTAGGCTTTGATACTAATTGTGCCATTTTGTGACTGTCAGTGCCTATGTGTCAGCATCGTGGCAGATTTAAAAAAGACTATTGTCACTAATGGGCAGGGCTTTCCTCCCTCTGATGACATGTACACATAGAGAATGTCAATCAAAGTGTTTCTGCAGACTTATTAATACATGTTTACCATTAGAAGCAGGCTATACTGACAGACTGTTGCCACACAACTGTGTTTAAACCCCTTATATAAGTGATTTTTGTATAGGTCCCCTTTAAGGTTTGTGCTTATACAGAAACTGAGATTAAATAATAAACCTAGAGTACCCCAAGAACCATTCACTGGAGGGAAAAAACTACCCTCAGCCTCCGCCATACAAAATGTTTACTCCTTGTGAATTGAAACAATCCAATTTCCTGGTAAATGAAGGATCTACACGTCTCCAGTGCCTGTCGCACCGCTGAAAACCAGCTTCACTGAGTGCACTCGAAGAGAGAATACAGCAAACAAGGCCTTTACTTTTCAGTTTGAAGGAGGAAACAAATGCATCTCCCTCATCTTTCAGCTCATGAATACACTGTTCCTCTGCGACCTCCTCTGCAAACAACCAAAAGAGTGATTACTCAGACAAGCAGCTTTTGTTGCATGCCGTCCCTTACAAGCTCCAGAGCTGTCGCCTATTCTGTTCCAGCACACAAACTCGTCGAGGGATGTCAAAAGATCTCATTTGCATTAACACGAGGACATGAGCTAAGGTGTAGCAATTAACCTTGTGGCGAACGGCACGAACGCATCGGCCGAGGCTTCGGTGGACAGAACACAGAGAGAGGGTCTCAACCTCGACACAGAGTAATGGAGCTGCTCAATAAGCCATGCAGAGCCTAATAGTTTAGTCTAATTAATGTGGAAGAGCTCTTGTTCCGGCACTTTAATATAATAGGTAATAGTTTCCTTATTTGCTTGTTGAAATTGAAGTGAGCATTAACGAAAAATGGAAAGGGGGTTATTTTTGGCTCTTAATGAAAACTCTGTGATCATTTACAGAGCTGTATGTCATTGCAAAACCAGTATGTATATGTTGTTTATACTAAAAATGCACAACATATACCATACAGTCAAATATATAAAAATAAGTGCTGACAAATGTAACTGTACAATATAAATCATTCAATCAACACAGGCTTATTGGAAATATGTGCTTCAGCCTACATTTTCGTGAAACTGTAAAAATGTATTTAAACATACATTTGAATGCAGTTTCTATAATGAACACTATAAGGCAGTACACAGTATAGTGCATGTCCAGCAGACCTGTAAAGTTTCTATTTGTATCTAACACTTCTTAGCCCAATTTTAGTCAGACTTGTGAATTCAGTGAATTACTATGTGGAA
>CAIGQW010016452.1:0-12561 GCA_903798125.1 Danio choprae
CTACAGACAATTTAGCTTACCCAATTCACCTATATCGCATGTCTTTGTACTGTGGGGGAAACCGGAGCACCCGGAGGAAACCCACGCCAACACGGGGAGAACATGCAAACTCCACACAGAAACGCCAACTGACCCAGCCGAGGCTCGAACCAGTGACCTTCTTGCTGTGAGTCAATCGTGCTATCCACTGCGCCACTGTGAGGCTATTTCTCAGCTCTTATTTACCTTGGAACAAAAAGTGGCAGTCAGAATTTTCCAGCGGTATGAATCATTTAGTGCTAAATCATTTTAAATGTAGTTTTACATTTTTTGATTGGTATTGTGATAATAGTATATGCAATATCCGAATTGCAGAGAGGTGGGATAAACTAAATGTTTTTTATGTGTCAAGCATTAGTGTGTTGCATGCATAGGTTGTTTATCCAAATTAGATGCCCATTTAGATGGGGCCTTAGTATCTAGTATCTGTTATGATATAGGCTAGAACAACCCAAATGTGAAAATAAACACTAATAGTAGGAGTCGAGGGCCTTATGGTGGCGCAGTGGGTAGCCTCACAGCAAGAAGGTTGCTGGTTCGAGCCTCGGCTGGGTCAGTTGGCATTTCTGTGTGGAGTTTCCATGTTCTCCCCGTGTTGGCGTGGGTTTCCTCCGGGTGCTCCGGTTACCCCCACAGTCCAAAGACTATGTGGTATAGGTGAATTGGGTAAGCTAAAGTTGTCCATAGTGTATGAATGTGTGTGGATGTTTCCCAGTGATGGGTTGCAGCTGAAAGGGCATCCGCTGCGTAAAACATATGCTGGATAAGTTGGCGGTTCATTCCGCTGTGGTGACCCCAGATTATTAAAGGGACTAAGCCGAAAAGAAAATGAATGAATGAATGAATGAGTAGGAGTCGAGACAAGAAAGGAAAATGACAACAGCCAATAAAACCTGAATATCTGCTGAAGTTTTCACTCATTTATAGTGTTTTAAAGTCTAAATGTTTGCACCTTGATAGAGTTCTTTTTTAGGCTGAGTTAGATTTAATTTGATCAGAAAAATATCTATTACCTGTTACATAATTAATGACGAGCCTCACGGTGGCGCAGTGGGTCGCTGGTTGGCGTTTCTGTGTGGAGTTTGCATGTTCTCCCCGTGTTGGCGTGGGTTTCCTCCGGGTGCTCCGGTTTCCCCCACAAGTCCAAAGACATGCGGTATAGGTGAATTGGGTAAGCTAAATTGTCCGTAGTGTATGAGTGTGAATGGGTGTGTATGGATGTTTCCCAGAGATGGGTTGCTGACATATGCTGGATAAGTTGGCGGTTCATTCCTGCTGTGGCGACCCCAGATTAATAAAGGGACTAAGCCGAAATGAAAATGAATGAATAATCAATGACTACATAATTGTTGACTAAATAATAATGATTTTTAAAAATAACTTATAAAAACTGCATTTTTCCGGAGAAATGTTACAATGCAAGAAATATAATTAATCACAATAATCAACAACAATGTCCCTAATATGTCTCTTCCCCCTTATTGATACGGTTCAGTATGATTCGGTATGGGTAACCCTCATCAGCATTGTGTTTGTATGACAGAAAGTTGCAATGGATGTCACTTGCAAGGCGTGGTCTGTGGCAGAAAGTAGTGTCATAGGGGCTATTCACATATCGCGTCATTTGTGTGCTCAATTTCATTATCTAAAATGTAGATGTGCACTAGAAATAGGAAGTGGCAGCCCTTGTATTTTCCACTCATTTTTAGATGCGACATATATGAATGGCCCTGTAAACAACAATAACAACAGAGGACATACAGCAGATCCAGTTCTTGCTTTTGGCATGTGGATGTTATCCTAAAGATGAAATTGTGTATCACATAAGTCATTGATTGTTTTGACTAGATACAAAGTTTGATTGACAGGATGACCTCTCCAGAAATCACAATAAAAGAGGTTGGACTCGTGATCTGGTTTCCTTCACATGTGCATTAGCTTGGGGAACCTGAAAAAATTCAGCTTTTGTTTGATTCAAATGTTAAGAAACAAAAGTTAATAGACAATTTCATACCTTCTTTCAAATATAAGTTTCAATCATAAGCTTGTTGTAAACAGTTTTGGAGAATATGATGTTTCCCTATTCAAAGAGATAGGAGCGGCTCTTACATACTTGAGAGGTGTTTCAGAGATGGCCACCTAATGAAATGACTTGCCTTAAAGGGATTTTTACCAAACTATACCACTCAGTGGAAATAAGCCAGTTGAATTTGAATATGGTAATTTATAACAATTTAAACGTACAAAATGCACTCTCTTTCCAGGTTAAGTCTACGAGGGACTGTGCAGCTGAAAAATCAGCTATCTGATGACAGGTTTGGAATGAAATGGGCCTACCCAGGTGAACTTTTTGCTGCTGTGCCTCTCTCTCACCCACTCACACCTGATGCTCCTCAAGGTTTCATTATGAAAAGACATCCCATCAGATCTCTTGTTCGTGTTGTGAAGAACAATGAGTATTTTGGGCCTATTTATGAAGCTGAATTTCTGAAAGATGCTGCCACCGAGACACAAGTACATCTCCAGCTTTCCAAACACTGCTGTGCCCACCTTAATCTGCAGAATGGAGAGGAATATGAGATGGAGGTCCAGTTTCAAGTCAACCGTCTGTGGTTCTGCGAGATGCACAAGGCAATTGATGATCTCCCCAAGCTGGACAAAGTGTTGCCTGATCTGAAAAATGGAAACCTAAGTATTTCTTTCCAGTCAGATGAAGTAGAGTTCAATGGGAAGCAGCAAGCAGCAATGGACTTTGTATTGGGTGTATCAGACAACAGAAGCAGCATCCCACCCTTGTTGATTTATGGACCTTTTGGGACAGGCAAAACTCGAACACTTGCAAAGATGGCACAGGCCCTTGTGCAGCAGCCACACAACAAAATCTTGATTTGCACACACACAAACAGGTAAGACATAACTCAGTGCCACTTCAGAGTACTCTCACATACGTAAATCTGATATATGGGTATATATGAATAAATACATATTTTCGACCATTGGAATTACAAATATTTATGTAAACAGATATTTTTGCAATATTTACAAATGTGTATTGCATATGTGTACATATATGACATATGTTTTTATATATGTGACATCCAAACATGAACTTGCTTGTCATATATGTGATTTGTAAATATTGCCATATATCAGAGATGTTATGGGTTCACTTTTTAGGGGAACTGATTTACTGAATAAATAATTACATTGAAGGCAATGTACATTTGCAAAACATTCATTCATTCATTCATTTTCATTTCGGCTTAGTCCCTTTATTAATCTGGGGTCACCACAGCGGAATGAACCGCCAACTTATCCAACATATGTATTACGCAGCGGATGCCCTTCCAGCCGCAACCCATCTCTGGGAAACATCCATACACACTCACTCATTCACACGCACACTCATACACTATGGACAATTTAGCTTACCCAATTCACCTGTACCGCATGTCTTTGGAATTGTGGGGTAAACCGGAGCACCCGGAGGAAACCCACGGCAACACGGGGAGAACATGCAAACTCCACACAGAAATGCCAACTGACCCAGCCGGGGCTCGAACCAGCGACCTTCTTGCTGTGAGGCGAATGTGCTATCCACTCCGCCACCGTGCTGCCCCATTTGCAAAACATTGTATGCCAAACACATGATGATTAAATCAACTAAAATGATCTTTTTTTCTCCCTAATGCAGTTCTGCTGATCTTTATATAAATGGTCATTTCCATGAATATGTAAAGAATGGTCATCTTAACGCCAGACCTCTCCGAATAAAGGCTATGGAAATAAAACTCGCATCCACGCATTACATCACTCTACAGTACTGCCATTTATCAAGAGAAGGCAATAGTTTTGAGTTTCCTGATAAAGCAGTTTTAGATTCCACAAGAATCGTCATAACAACAACATCTCTGGCTCGTTTCTTCTACGACATGAAGCTCCCTGAAAACTACTTCAGCCATATTCTGATTGATGAAGCGTCTCAGATGTTGGAATGTGAGGCTCTTATGGCACTTAGCTTAGCGGGTAACAATACATGTGTGGTTTTAGCAGGAGATCATATGCAGATGGGACCCAAGCTGTTCTCCGTGAGGCCAGACAAATGTTCAGAGCACACCCTGCTCAATCGCCTCTTCTATCACTACCAAGCTGAAAACAGTGATGTGGCCAAACAAAGCCGGATCATTTTCAATGAAAACTACCGCTCCACAAAGGACATTGTGGATTTTGTATCAACGCATTTTTATGTTGGAAGGAGTGATGTGATCAAGGCTAGAGGAAATGTGCCTTCTCATCCACAACAACATGCTTTGCAGTTTCATCATGTAAGAGGAGAATGCTGTTTGGACCCAATGAGCATGTCCTGGTTCAATGCAGAACAAATTCTAAGAGTTGTTCACATTCTGCAAGAAATAATGAAGGAATGGCCTCAAGAGTGGGGTCCTGAAGATCCAGAGTCAGTCTGTGTCCTATCTCAAGGCAGACAGGTATCAAACCTATTACTAATTACAAGTTGATTGTATGTTTTTTCCTTCTGTTTTATCCAATTCATGTCATTGTGTTTATGCCTCTTTGACATTTCAGGTGTTGGAAATCAGGCATAGACTGCGTTTGCTTAGACTGCCTCGTTTCACTGTAGAGAATGCTGAAAATGTGCAAGGTAAAGATTACTTGAATCTAAGGGACGCAGTATACTTCAAACGAAATCGAAGAAAGAATTAAAACAAAATCTGGCCAGAATTGAGTTATTATCGTCTGTCGCAACAGCTCACTGAAGCAAACCTTTGCGGGAATTCATTTTGGCTTCTACACACCTTTGAGCTACCATTGGTAGGAATTGGTGGGTGTGTTCTGAAACTCTTTGACCTGCGATTGTTTCCTATCTCATATTCTCGGAGGAGGGTGGCACAGTGGCTCAGTGGTTAGCACTGTCACCTCACAGCAAGAAGGTCGCTGGTTCAAGTCCCAGCAGGGCCCATTTCTGTGTGGAGTTTGCATGTTCTCCCCGTGTTGCCGTGGGTTTCCTCCGGGTGCTCCGGGTTTCCCCCACAGTCCAAAAAAAAGCACCATAGGTGAATTGGATTAACTAAATTGGCCGTAGTGTATGAGTGTGTGTGAATGTGAGAGTGTATGGGTGTTTCCCAGTACTTAGTTGTGTCTGGAAGGGCATGTGCTGCGTAAAACATATGCTGAAATAGTTGGTGGTTCACTCCACTGTGTCGACCCTGATAAATACAGGACTAAGCCGAAGGAAAATGAATGAATGAATTCACGGAGGGCAAAAAGCAACAACACTAGCAAGTTAGCAACATGAATACACTGGTGGGTGGAGTAGCAGAGCTGGTATAGATGTAGGATCGATTACAGACTCCATTTGGTGTCTGTCCATGGTAAATAGAAAGCCATGTAAAGATGGGACAGGCTAGAGATGGCTGACAAACGTTTATGAAACCATCAAACCAAAAATGAAAAAGAACTTAATGTGAAGTATATTGTATATGCTATGCCTTGATTATATATCAACATGTTAGCATTTATGCATGTGATTTACAGTGTGCTGCCTTTCCTATATTTTCCAGGAAAACAGTTCAGAGTAATTGTGATTTCCACTGTGCACACCAAGGACAGCCTATTGGAGACTGATCGGACATGTCTTGAGTTTTTCAATGACATGCGAGTCCTGAACACCGTGATGACAAGAGCCCAATCACAAATATTTGTTGTCGGAGATGCCGCTGCACTTTCGTGCCATCAGTTCGGTATGTGCTGGAGACTATGGAGAGCATACATAGAGGAATGCATTAACATGGAAAGTTGCCATGACTTTACTCTGGATTCTTTAAAACAAGATCTCCTGGAGATTTCTGAACTCTGCAGGAGCGAGGATGAAGAGAACAGCGATAGTGAATCAACTACATCTGAAATTCCAGATACTGAAGACCTAATACTTCAAGAGCTTCTTGATGAGAGCAAAGACATCAATGTCGCTTTGACAGAGGAAGGATTATTTCCAGTTTTTCAAAATCAGGAATCATTCAGTAGTGTAAATAACCAAGTTACAGAAGTATATTATGAAGAGCCATTGTTTACTAGCTCTACTGTACACAAACAGTGTGAGTTGGTCAAAGAAGGTTATGACAGAGGGTATGCAAAACCACTTGACGAGTCCACTCTGAGAATAGACATCAAGGGTAGAGCGAATATCGGAAGGGCATTCCCTGGAGATAAAGTCACAGTGGAGATCCTAAGTGCGACATCCAATCCTCCAATGGGAAAAGTGATCAACATCCTTGAAAGTGCAGATACTGTCAAAGAATTTGTCTGCGCACTTGAAAGACATGACAATCAAGTAATGACGCCTATAAACAAATGCATTACCAAAATCTTCACACCATTTTGGAAAGACAAACCAAACCACATTGCTGTAAGAAATCCTGATAGCCTCAAAGTAGAGAAGTTTATCAAAATCAACGAAGAAGCACACAGAAAGTCTCTCTTTGTTGTCAAAGTCCTTAGTTGGAGAAATGTTTTCAGATATCCTTTGGGGATTGTCGTAGGTGTGCTTCCTAAAATAGCAACTTTAGATGATGGATTGCATGTACTCAGCATTGAGTACCAGTTGAGAAGGACACTTTCCTCATCTCTGAAAAAACAGATGCAATATTTACAACGTCTTGACGTTTTTGAAAAAGGACGAAGAGATTTTCGCATGCTCCCAACCTTCACAGTTGATCCCGCACATTCGCAAGATCTCGATGATGCAATAAGTGTGCAGGATTATGGTGAGTACCTTGAAATAGGAGTTCACATTTCTGATGTTGCAAGCTTTGTGGCTAAAGACAGCGAACTGGACAAATTTGCCAGACAGCTGTGTACTGCATTCTACCCCCATGAGAAGGAGCCAATATACATGTTTCCCAAAGAACTGAGCACCAATTTGTTCAGTTTAATCCCTAACCAGGACAGACGAGCAATCTCACTGATAATAGAAGTGGATACAAACACAAATCGCATAAAGAGAAGATTTATCTGCAAGTCTGTGATTCACTCCAACAGGAAATTTTCCTATGATGAAGTTGAGGACATTCTTGAAAATGATCAGCCGCATTCTGACCTTCTTGAAACCTGTCTTGTAAAAGTGTCAAACTTTGCTGAGGTTCACAGAAGATATAGAAAGCAGGATGACTGGTGCTACAAGATGCCAGATGAGGACGTGACCCTCGGAAGAAGGAGATCTCACCAAATGGTGGAAGAGCTGATGGTCATGTTTAACCACATGGTTGCCGAACGTCTTTTATCTGATGATGTAACAAGAAGCAAAACTCCATTGAGATGCCAGGACAGGCCTCAAACGGACAAGATTATTGAGATTTTTGACAAAAACGCAGCCTTGATTCCATTGTCTGTTCACTTCTCAAGTCAAGCTCGTGAACTGAATAAGCAAGGTTTGATCCAGCACGTCCCTCAGACCGACTCAGACACGTTCCCTGTGTTAAAATCAATCCTGAGATGCCTGAAGTCAGCAGCCGAGCAGCAAAACATCTACAAAATAATTGATTTTGTTGCAACTGATGACATTCATCCTCAGCTTCTGCCTTTTGCTGTTGCATTTAGGCGGCTGTTTCACAAGGCATGCATTCAGCGCTCAAACTCAACGCATGTCTCAAGAATAGGGCACTATGATTTAGATCTTGACAGCTATACATGGGCCTCATCTCCAGTTCGCCGATACTTGGATGTGATTGTGCAGCGCCTTCTTCATTCTGTGATTAACAAGACAGATGTTAAGTACACAACTCAAGACATTAACCTGTCTTGTTTGGAATTTTCCAGGAAAAATGATCAACAGTCTGCCTATGAGAGGAAGGCAAATGCTCTGCATTTTGCATTAAAACTATCAAGCCAAAGTGAAAGGAAGGTGGCATATATTGTGGAGCTCAATCCATTAGGGACAAACTTCAAAGTGTCCTTTCCACTTAACAGATCCTCTATATCAGAAAACTTAGACATTATGAGCAGGGATCTTCTGCTGGCAGTGCAGCCAGAGTTTGATGAAACAAACAACTACATGATCCTGAAATGGGAGCGAAGGATATATTCATTCTCCAATCCTCACATCCATGCTGAGGTGAAGCAACAAAATCCAAACTCAGTTATGGCCTATGTCCCTACAAAGACCTGGAAATGCATTGCAGATGCTATTAGAGAAGAAAACTGGGACACCATTTTTCCTCTTATTGAGGAACTTCAACGCAACTCTGGAATAAATGCAAGGCGATTTCACGAAACACTGAGTGCTTCAAAATGTACAAAAAATTATGATCCCATGCATGCTGAGCATTATGCCGAACTGTGGCTGAGAATTAAGCAAGGTGAGGCGGTTGAAGTGCAGCTTGGTGCATCCACAGCTCGTGGATTAATGACTCCATCGATTCAGCTGTTTGTTGTGCATCCAAAGTTTGAGATTTGCGTGGAGCATGTAAGAGATCCAGTCAAGTGTTTTTCTGAATACGCACTAAACTCATCAAGGAGTTCCTATAACTTGTACAAAGATTATCAGGCAATATGGAAACCTATGTGCGAGATGGAGTCGGCTTCCAGCGCTGTGGCTGAAAATGAGAGCATTCTTATTGAAGATGTGCCCTTGAAATGGGAAAACCCCAATCCGAAGAGGCTGCAGGGTTTTTTTCTGCTCCCGCTTGACAAGAAATCTCAGTGGTCAATTGACTGTGATCTCAGAAACAGTTTCCTATGCATTCGAACGAGGATTCAGAAACAGAGTAGCCCATTTCTGGAGAGCTCTCAGTGCACAGAGCTCATGGATATTCCTTCTTTCACTTGGGTAGTTCATGGTATAATTACAGAAGTTGAAGAAACAGAGTCCAAAGAATCAACGAATCAAGAACCGAAGAGTTTGCAAATTGATTTTCTGATTAATCACATGCCCAAGACAAACGTTCCAGAACAAATATTCCACGAGAGGACGAGATTTACCCTGGAGCTGATTCCAAAGCTTCTGCCAGACGTGTAAGATTGCAAATACTATAGCTTACCACTATAGCTTAAAATGCTTAAGAATACAGAATGAATCATTGCAAATTTATTTATGAATATATTGTATTGTTTAATACAGTCGGAGACAGAATTATTAGCCTTCCTGTGTAATTGTAATTCATTAAAAAGAATTCACAAGTGAAGTTTAGCAAAACACAGAGGACAATTTTCACATTATTTTCTATTATGTTTTTTTCTGGCAAAAGTCTTATTTCTTTTAGTTTGCTTTGGAATAAAACAAATAAGAATATATATATAGTTTTGTTTTAGATTGGCTACAGAACAAACCACTGTTGTCCAATGACTTGCCAAAAGAACCTAACTTGTCTAGGTAGCCTAATTGTCCTAGCCTTGCAAAACAAGTATCTTACAAAATAACTAGTACTATTATGTAGTGTCATCATGGAGTGCATAAGACTGATTCCTGAAAGGCTACAGTGACGAACAAGTCTACGCTTGATCCTGTGGGCCAGCCTGACCTCCCGCTGGTGTCCTACCCACCTGCAGCTTTTCCACGATGGACGTCCAGCTTCTCCAGCCCTGGCGCCTAGACTGCAGCTCCACACAGGAAGTTTGGCCAGAAGAATAATGATGGTGCCCAACAGAGCCTGGTTTCTCTTGAGGTTTTTTTTTTCCTTCACTTCGTCAATTGGTGAAGTTTTTTCCTCGCCACTGCTGCCACTGGCCTGCTCGGATCGGGACTTGTGGAGCTGCGCTTCGGTGGATTTGCTCTTCAGTGTTTGGACTTTCAGCAGTGAAACTTAAACCACACTGAACTGAACTGAACTAAACTCTGAAATCTGGACTTTACTAGAACATGTGAAGCTGCTTTGACACAATCTACATTGTAAAAAGCGCTGTATAAACACACTTGAATTGAATTGAATTGAATCATAGCAAAGACAAAAGAAATTAGTAAGAAATTAGCACTTGGGAAGTTTCACAAGCTAATAATTTTGTCTTCAACTGTAATATATTATATAAGCACTTGGGATCTGTGATATCTAGAGCCAGACACAATCAACACATTCAATAACAATATTCATTACTTTTATTTAAGATTTACAATGCAAATCCAATTAGAACTATTCGATTAATTGTTTTGCTTTGTTATTTCCTTTGCAGACGCAAAGAGAATGCAGTTGACAGTCTAACCAAAGCCAACCAGCTTGTAAAAAACATTGCCATGGGCAGGAAAATCACTTCTGACGGAGGTACTACAGTTTCACATTCACTGTTTATTTGAAATGCATTGTATATTATGCTTCAAATGAATATATAACTAATCATTCGTCAAATATATCTCTTCAAATGTACTAAAGTTTTGTTTAAAAGTGTACTGTATCTCTCTGAAAGGATGTAAAATACCAAAACAGAAGACAGGCAGATTCGAGATCAACAGTTATCATCCTTCTGGGTTATCCAGTCTAAACAACAGCCAAAGTAAAGCAATAAGAGAAGCACTGACTAACCCATTCACACTTATCCAAGGACCACCAGGTGAGACGGTCTTTGTTTTCTCAAAATCTATTGAAATTCTCAAAGTGCTTTTTTGTTTATTTTAGCATTTCTTTGCATTTTTATAGGGACTGGAAAAACTGTTGTTGGTGTCCATATTTTGTACTGGCTGCACAAGAACATCCAACAGCTTCAAGCTTCCGGTTCGAAGAAGAAGAGAGCTATTCTGTACTGTGGACCGTCAAATAAATCTGTTGATGTTGTAGCAGGTAATGCAAAACATTTCTGCAATTCTGTATAAACCTTGGGGCAGCACGGTGGCGCAGTGGGTAGCACAATCGCTTTACAGCAAGAAGGTCGCTGGTTCGAGCCCCGGCTGAGTCAGTTGGCGTTTCTGTGTGGAGTTTGCATGTTCTCCCCGTGTTGGCGTGGGTTTCCTCCGGGTGCTCCGGTTTCCCCCACAAGTCCAAAGACATGCGGTATAGGTGAATTGAGTAAGCTAAATTGTCCGTAGTGTATGAATGTGTGTGGATGTTTCCCAGTGATGGGTTGCAGCTGGAAGGGCATCCGCTGCGTAAAACATATGCTGGATAAGTTGGCGGTTCATTCCGCTGTGGTGACCCCAGATTAATAAGGAGACTAAGAAAATGAATGAATGAATGTATAAACCTTTTGTATTGTTTTGTATTCATGAATCGGCTTGATATTGTTTACTGGAAGAGTAATATAAGTGTTTGGGATTGTTGGGACTGTGGATACCTTCCTAATAGAATATATGCCTAAAGGACACCAGGACAATATTTGTCCTTGAGCTGCTGAAGTTACAGTGAACACCATTTGGTGGCGCTCAAGCACAAAACGCGCTAGCTGAGCACACAGGGACTGCAGATTCCTTCAGCTTAGTCCCTTATTTATCAGGGGTTGCCACAGCGGAATGAACCGCCAACTATTCCAGCATGTGTTTTAGGCAGCAGATGCCTTTCCAGCCACAACCCAGTACTGGGAAACATCCAAGCACACTCATCTTATACCTACCATATAGTTTTTAATTATGTCCTTATTCTGTAAACCATGACATTCAATAGGGTATCCTGACATGACTGCACATCTACAGATATTGTACATACCTGACCAAGGAACATCACTGCACTTAAATGCTTTATATAAATGTGTTGCAGGTCATCTCTTACATCTTCGAGACCATCTTAAACTTCTCCGGGTCTACAGTGATCAGATGGAGATGTTGGAGTTTCCATACCCAGGCTGCAATCTGAAGCTGTCACGCAACTCTAAAAGAGGAGAAAAACCCAACACTGAGCTCAGGTATTTGACATGCTGTTCACTGAGCAAAATAACATAACAATCATTCCAATGGAGCTTTGCAAAAGGTGTGCATTATTACATTACAATCAGAATCAAAAGCAAGGTGGACTTTACAGCTATCAAGTGTACAGTATGCATAGTTAAATGCACAGTTATAGAAAATGTTATTTTTGAAAAAAAGAAAATATATATACACTACCTGACAAAAGTCTTGTCGTGGATCCCAGTTTTAAGAGCAACAAATAATAACTTGACTTCTAGTTGATCATTTGGAAAAGTGGCAGAAGGTGGATTTTTCCCATGAATCATCTGTTGAACTGCATCCCAATCATCACAAATACAGCAGAAGACCTACTGGAACCCGCATGGACACAAGATTCTCATAGACATCAGTCAAGTTTGGTGAAGGAAGAATCATGGTTTGGGGTTACATTCAGTATGAGGGCGTGCGAGAGATCTGCAGAGTGGATGGCAACATCAACAGCCTGAGGTATCAAGACATTTGTGCTGCCCATTACATTACAAACCACAGGAGAGAGCAAATTCTCCAGCAGGATAGCAGCGCTCCTTCTCATACTTCAGCCTCCACATCAAAGCTCCTGAAAGCAAAGAAGGTCAGGGTGCTCTAGGATTGGCCAGCCCAGTCACCAGACATGAACATTATTGAGCATGTCTGGGGAAAGATGA
>CAIGQW010016458.1:0-15875 GCA_903798125.1 Danio choprae
TGGAAATAGAACAGAAGGCTATCAGGGCCAAAACATACACAGACACAGACACACAGACACACAGACACACAGACACACACACACACACACACACACACACACACACACACACACACACACACACACACACACACACACACACACACACACACACACACACACACACACAAACACACACACACACACACACACACCTTCTGTCGTCGTTTCTCCTTCCTCTTGTTTTCTGTGGCTTGCAGCATCTTCTCCTTCCACAGGTTAAAGAAGTAGGATGGATCTGTGTAGAATTTGAGCCCATCTTTTTTGTCATCCCTGTAAATAAAACACAACATTCGCTTTAGAAATTCAACCCTTTTGCTTAATATTAATTTTGTCGCCGTTTTGCCCCACAAATAAACATTTTTACATTATTTTGCTAGTCCAGCTTGACAGATTTTATTTTCACATCCGTTCATTACCATTACTGAAGAGCTGACATGTGATTAACCTATTATTTTGCAATAACCTGACACAATAATACACATAAATATTAATAAATGGCCATATGCTAATAATGATTCTTTTGTTATTAGTTGTGCCAAAAATGACCAAACATAGCAAAGATTTTCCCTAAAAATATGTGCGCTTTTACACCCTTAACATGTACGCAATATGCCATAACGTAGAAATACAGCGAAATGAAATGCTTTTAAGTGAATGTGATGGGAAAACGTAATGAATTTCTATTTATGTAATGGATATCTGTTGACCTGTATGGCGTGAGGATGTTGAGGGGTGGTGGTTTGTCGCAGCGCTGGTAAACCTCCATCACAGGGTTCGGGATGGAGTTTCTGGACACCACCTGCTGGTCCTGGATGGTGGAGCTCTTGAATGCTTTCCGCATGTTGATGTCCTGTAAGGAGACTGTAGAAATCTATAGCATTAGTTAATGCACTGCGAGTTAACATGAACTAACAATCAACAACTGTATTTTCATTAACTAACGGGTACTAAGAATGGACAAATACTGTAATAAACAACCCAGGCTCATTCTGATTACGTACTGGAGAGGGCCACATATATATCAGGAGGTATGTTTTTTTGCCATTTTTGTTTTTGCGAATCCACTAGAGGGCGCTGTGGACGCTTTTTGAGATCTCAAATTTCTCTCGCGAGTGCCATTCGTGCCTGCTGTTCTCACGCAAATCCACCAGAGGCCGCTGTCGACTGACTGACTGACTAATGGACTGACCAATCGACTGACCCACCCTCCTCCTTCCCTAAACCCAACCGATAGTGTTTTCAAAAGCATTGCTGAAAAAGAAAAGCCCTCGCCTGATTTTTACCATGTTTTCAGATTTTACCACATGCTCACTGTGTTATTTACTTGTTTATTTTACTTTTTGGCTTTTGCTTTTGTCTTATTTGCTTTCTGGAACCGTTCTTCGCCAGACTTGAACCCCGTCGTCACGGTCAACTCCGCTCTGCGTCTCAAGTCCTCCAACGTACGCGGCGAGCCACTGGACAAACTGGTAACAGCGGGAAAGTCGTCCATATGGAGGTAAGCGGTCATACCGCCCCGTAGCGTTCGTTTTAAAGACGAAATGCAGCCATACATACCTCTGGCTACATAATTCATGATCTCCAGAAATGGAGTTAACTTGTTAACAAAGGTTCGACAGCGGAACCATGCCTCACTTTGTCTCCTTAACCAATCACCTACTCCCTAAAACTTATTTAAGGCAGACCAGCCCTCCAGCACTGTTCTTCTCGTTCTCTCAAACCCACCCTCCCTCCGTCCCTCCATTTCCTCGCTTCCCATTCAGAATCCTATAACCCTCTCTTCACTCCTAGGTTGAATCGGGGGTCCAATCACTCTACCAAAATATTACCCCCACTTTGAGTCTCTGGGCATCATCGTAGGACGCCCGATCACCCTACCCACCCGTCCACTGTCAAAGACAGTGGGAAGAAGCATCACTTCTTCACAACTGTTTATCCTTCCCTTCCCTTTCATCCCACTGTTCTCTTACCATCCCCTTCATCCCTACATCCCTACAATGAAGTCTAGCTCAGAGTGTGGCTGTAACATCTCGCTGGTAGACGATGACACGAGGAGACGAACACAGGATATAACAAAAGGACGGATTTATTAAACAAACACTTATGGGATACAAACACTGGATACAGGCAGACGGGACAAGGACGATGTGACGAGACAAACCAAAGCAAACCAAAATACCGGACGACAATGGACACAGACGAAAGGGTATAAATAAACAGAGGGATGATGAAACTAATAACACACAGGGGATGAACACAGGTGGGATGAATTAACACTGAACATGGCGGGAAAAGACAGAACAAAGGGATCACATGACGATAACAAAAAGCACATGGACAGGACAGAACACTGACAGTGGCGTGGTCCATGCCGGTGAAATGTATATAGGGCTACGCTTTCAGAATGAGCCTGTGTTGGTAATAAATACTGTATTATTCATGATAGCAATGCATTAACTAACGCAGCCTCATTGTAAAGTGATACCAGTTCAATTATACTTCACGAAAAAAAGAATTGCTGTAACAAACTACAGTACTATTTTTTAAAAGTTGCCTTTTTTTCGATGAACCCTGTAGACAGTAGCTAATTTCAGACATTTTGTGCATAACCCAAGTCTGTATTTGCCTGTATTTGCTCATGCACATTCACATCAGACGTACCCTCCTCCACGGTGGAGTCCAGTTGTGTGACCTTCACCGCCAGCAGGTCCACTCGCTCCTGTAAACTGTTCATGCGCATGTAGAAGCTGTTGGCCTCGTTAAAAAGCTCCCCGAAGATGTCCTCTGCATGTCGACCTGAGTCAATGAACACACACGATCAGACAAAACTGAGCATTTGTTCAAACGGAGAATTAGAGACGAGCAATGGTCGCATTCGTCTTTCTGTTTTTAATGTAGCTTCCAATGAAAACAGTATTATCATGTACAGTTGACGGCAAGTGAAGTTTATTTATAAGCTAATTTGGTGAGGATCACATGCTTATGATTGCTGCGGCTGGTCCTGCATTATCCAATTCATGATTCACCAATCAGACGACTCCTAAGCCACTATAAATACCCTAAGTTTCATATCACAGCCATCTTCGTTTTGAAGAATCCCCCCTTCCACCCCTACTCCTCCTTTCCTAGATGGGTGGCACGGTGGCCCAGTGGTTAGCACTGTTGCCTCACAACAAGAACGTCACTAGTTCTAGTCCTTACCAATCCAGCCGACGTTTCTGTGTGGAGTTTACACATTCTCCCCGTGCTCACGTGGGTTTCCACCGGGTTCCCCGGTTTCCTCCCACCGTCCAAAAACACGCAACTTAAGTTAATTGACTAATCCAAATCGGCATCATAGACATGCTCCTAGTAAGTAGTCATCTCAAGAGCAATCACTATCTGTTCACTAGCTACTACAGCAGGGGAGTTCTCCAGATCTACCTGAGTTCAAACACTCCTCTCGCCTTGCTAACGGGAGGGAGCCCCGGGCTCGAGGATCTATGAGCTCAGGGCTCTCTCCCGGGACAGCATGCCAAACAAGCTTTATAACCAATCATCAGCTAAGTGTGAACTCTTGAAACTTATTAGCCCTCCTGAGACATTTAAATTCTTTTAAAATATTCCCAAGTGTTGTTTAACAGGGAGATGATTTTGTTTTCCAACACATTTTTAAACATAATAGCTTAATGACTAACTTCTAATCACTGATTTCTTTTATCTTTGCCATGATGACAGCACGGCCTCACAGTGGCGCAGTGGGTAGCACGATCGCCTCACAGCAAGAAGGTCGCTGGTTTGAGCCTCGGCTGGGTCAGTTGGCGTTTCTGTGTGAAGTTTGCATGTTCTCCCCGTGTTGGCATGGGTTTCCTCCGGGTGCTCCGGTTTCCCCCACAAGTCCAAAGACATGCGCTATAGGTGAATTGGGTAAGCTAAATTGTCCGTAGTGTGTGTGAATGAGAGTGTATGGATGTTTCCCAGTGATGGGTTGCAGCTGGAAGGGCATCCGCTGCGTAAAACATATGCTGGATAAGTTGGCGGTTCATTCCGCTGTGGGATCCCAGATTAATAAAGGGACTAAGCCGAAATGAAAATGAATGAATGAATGATGATGTATGAGTGTGAATGAGAGTGTATGGAGGTTTCCCAGTGATGAGTTGCAGCTGGAAGTTGCAGCTCCAGCTCGCTGCGTAATACATATGCTGGATAAGTTGGCGGTTCATTCCGCTGTGGCGACCCCTGATTAATAAAGGGAAAATGAATGAAAATGTCAACAAGAGTCACTTTGTTAAACTGTAGAGTTGAATTTTCAACCTCAAAAGTGGACAGAGCAGAGATCAACATCCCATAATGCAATTCACAACCGTAAATGAACGAAACATGGAATATGGAAATGAACAGATATTTTTTTTACAGTGTGGTTATCAGTCTTATAATAAAATGTCTTCAACTCTATATACGCTGGACCGGTCATCCTATTTTTGACTGATAAATTGAGTTAGCGAGCTGTGATGTATCCCTCATTAGTAAGTCACTCTGGACGAGGGCGTCTGCTAAATGAGCAGCTGTAAATGTAAATAAAGTGAACGCACTGAGTCCCCCGAGCTGTTTGATGATGGCCGCCAGTGTGCTGTTCGTGACGCACTCCAGCTCGTTGGTGACTCCGTCGGGCAGTGCTCCTCTGCACAAGTGCTTGGGCTCGATGGTCCTCTTGACCAGAGGCATGACTGCGCTCAAATACCGTACACACACTGACCTGCGGAGACACACACACACACACACCGACACACACACACACACATTCAGACGTCAAAACACTCTCTGAAGCTCCTCATGCGGCAAACACAAGGCTCTTCTTGAATATGATAAAAACAATCTGGTGGCTCAGTGGTTAGCACTGTGGCCTCACAGCAAGAAGGTTGCTGGTTTGAGTCCCGGCTGGACCAGTTGGCATTTCTCCCACAGTCCAAAATTCCCCCACAGTCCAAACACATGCGCTATAGGTGAATTGGATGAGCTAAATTGGCCGTAGTGTATGAGTGTTTGTGTGAATGTGTGTATGCGTGTTTTCCAGTACTGGGTTGCAGCTGGAAGGGCATCCGCTGCGTAAAACATATGCCAGAATAGTTGGCGGTTCAGTCCGCTGTGGCGACCCCTGATAAATAAGGAACTAAACCGAAGGAAAATGAATAAAATTAATAAACATCAGTATAAACGTACTAATATCTACATAATATTCAGAGGCCCTACATATAGACATTGTGTGACATTAAATCAAGATACTGGCTTTAATATGTGGCTCATGACATTGAAATGAGTAGTTTTACGCAGTCAGACATAGAGACGAGGAAACACGCTCTTTAATGAAGCCAGCTAAGTTTAGGGAGTCATTTCTGTGTCATTATTTATAATTTCTGCCTCATTAGGTTTAATTGAGCATCCATGCGAGCACAGCGAGCTAACTGTGTTTAATGTCTTTCCTAGTTACGGTCGGCTCTCTTATGGAGCTCGTGGAACATTTGGCTGGATAAGACACACTGTTGTGATCTTCTACCCACAAACGTTTTATTATTAAGCTTTTACATTGTAAAAATTAAATGTTGGGTTGTTTTAAATCAATGTTGAGGCAAATATGGCGACACAGTGGCTTAGTGGTTAGCACTGTTGCCTCACAGCAAGAAGGTCGCTGGTTCGAGTCCCGGCTGGGCCAGTTGGCATTTCTGTGTGGAGTTTGCATGTTCTTCCCGTGTTGGCGTGGGTTTCCTCCGGGTGCTCCGGTTTCCCCCACAAGTCCAAAGACATGTGGTATAGGGGAATTGAAGAAACTAAATTGCCAGTAGTGTATGTGTGTTAATGAATGAGTGTGTATGGGTGCTTCCCAGTACTGGGTTGCGGCTGGAAGGGCATTTGCCGTGTAAAACATATGTTGGAATAGTTGGTGGTTCATTCCTCAGTGGCAAGTGTCAGAGTTCGTCCATATTTGACCAAACATTGAGTTAAAATAACCCAGCATATCATTTTGAGAATGTAAAAGAACTCACGGATACTGTCTGCAAATGATAAATTATGTAAATTATGATTGATGCAATGATATTGGTAGGTAGCAATCATTCCTGCGCTGACCTTTAACCTCAAACATTCAAACTCTCAAAGATTGATTGCACAAAATATATTTTGTACATAGAATGATATGACGTTTCATGCAGCAATAGCTGTCAAAGCTTTTATCATGATTTATGGTATCATGGACATAGTTGAAGACAAAATTATGTTAATATTATTATTATATTATATACTGTATATTCATTTATTCATTCATTTTCCTTCGGCTTAGTCCCTTTATTAATCAGGGGTCGCCACAGCGAAATGAACCACCAACTATTCTAGCATATGTATTACACAGTGGATGCCCTTCCAGCTGCAACCCAGTACTGGGAAACATCCATACACACTCGATCACACTCATACACTACGGCCTATTCAGTTCATTCAATTCCCCTATAGCGCATGTGTTTGGACTGTGGGGGGAACCGGAGCACCCGGAGGAAACCCACGCCAATACGGGTAGAACATGCAAACTGCACAGAAATGCCAACTGACCCAGCTGGGACTCGAAACAGCGACCTTCTTGTTGTGCAGCCACAGTGTTAACCACTGAGCCACCATACCGCCCATATTATATATTATATTCATTTATTCATTTTCATTTCGGCTTAGTCCCTTTATTAATCTGGGGTCGCCACAGCGGAATGAACCGCCAACTTATCCAGCATATGTTTTACACAGCGGATGCCCTTCCAGCTGTAACCCATCACTGGGAAACATCCATACACACTCATTCACACACATACACTACGGACAATTTAGCTTACCCAATTCACCTGTACCGCATGTCTTTGGACTTGTGGGGGAAACCGGAGCACCCGGAGGAAACCCACGCCAACACAGGGAGAACATGCAAACTCCACACAGAATCGCCAATTGACCCAGCCGGGGCTCGAACCAGTGACCTTCTTGCTGTGAGGCGATTGTGCTACCCACTGCGCCACCGCGCTGCCCATTACATATTATATTAGTATATTATTTAAATTATGGGCCTCACGGTGGCGCAGTGGGTAGCACGATCGCCCCACAGCAAGAAAGTCACTGGTTCGAGCCTTGGGGAATTGGGTATGAATGAGTGTGTGTATAAATGAGTATGAATGTTTCCCAGTGATGGGTTGCAGCTGGAAGGGCATCCGCTGCGTAAAAACATATGCTGGATAAGTTGGCGGTTCATTCCGCTGTGGCGACCCCAGATTAATAAAGGGACTAAGCCGAAAAGAGAATGAATGAATGATGCAATCCACACAATCTCAATGCATAAATTAAACTAGAAATTAAACTCTTATCTCTTTTATTAAACAAATTTAGATTTTCAATCACAACAACTCCTGAATGATGCTCTAATGGGATATTTTCTCAATGTTTTGTTATCTGAACAGCGCTAATATTTAGCTTTACATCTTGTGGGTTCACTCACACGGACGATTTGCCTTGAAGCCAACAACCGTCTCCATGCCAACCATCAAGGCCTCTCTCTCATGCCTGGCTGAATACGAGACCTTATAAAAGTGACTCTGGTGTGAGACAGTGGTGCGACTCTAAACACGTACTGCATTGTCGGATTCGCCTCTTTCTGTTTTGCCAGTAAAGAAAGAGAAATCTTGAACGAGTTGCGTTTATTTAAAATAGGCCACTGTGCTCCCCGAGGCCGCTGTGAACGCGTTTTGCAGCTGTGGCAATGGTGATAATTTGACACGGTCAGGATATACAAGTGGACATAAACATCCTGAAGGAGGAAGCTCAATCTGTTGTGCTCGTGACGCTCAATGAAACAAACGCATGCTTCTTCAGCGCTGTGACTAGCCTAGCAACTAGCCGTTTGCTAATACACTACACTCAAATGATTTTTTGCTGCAAACTAGTTACTAACAGCACAATTCAACACAAAACTTCATTGTTTTATGTTAAATCTACTTAAGGGGGAGCTGTTATGCAAATATCACTTTTATAAGGGGTTTAAGAACAGTTGTGTGTCAGCAGTGTGTGGATATAACCAGTTTCTAATGGTAAAAATGTATTAATTTTATCTTTTTATAATCAGACTTAATAGAAACAGTCTGCAGAAACACTTTGATTGACATTCTCCCTTTGTACGTGTCATCAGAGGGGGAAAGCCCCGCCCACTAGTGACCTAGATCTCTCCTTCATTAGCGTAGAACAATATTCCTTTGAATCTGCCGCTATGCTGACACACAGGCATCTGTAGCTCCGCCCTCTTTTAAAAAGAGCACAGTCTCATTTGAATTTAAAGCGACAGTCACCAAAACAGCACAATTAGGATCAAAGCTTAAAAGGGTCAGTTTCAGAGTTATCATTCATTTTCATTTCGGCTCAGTCCCTTTATTAATCTCCCTTTATTAACCAAACACAGGTGGATTTGATCAACTAAATCGGCCGTAGTGTATAAGTATGTATGTATGTTTCCCAGTACTGGGTTGCAGCTGGAAGGGCATCCGCTGTGTAAAACATATGCTGGATAAGTTGTCGGTTCATTCCGCTGTGGCGACCCCTGATTAATAAAAGGACTAAGCCGAAGGAAGATGAATGAATGAATAATTATTATAGTAATACACTATATTGTTTTTGAACTATACTATAGTAAAGTGTATTATGCTGTATATATTATTAGTATTTACAACACTTTGTTATTGGATTACTATATAATAATTCATTCATTCATTCATTTTCTTTTGGGCTTAGTCCCTTTATTAATCTGGGGTCGCCACAGCGGAATGAACCGCCAACTTATCCAGCATATGTTTTACACAGCGGATGCCCTTCCAGCTGCAACCCATCACTGGGAAACATCCATACACACTCATTCACATTCATACACTATGGACAATTTTAGCTTACCCAATTCCCCTATACCGCATGTGTTTGGACTTGTGGGGGAAGCCGGGCACCCGGAGGAAACCCACGCCAACACTGGGAGAACATACAAACTCCACACAGAAATGCCAACTGACCCAGCCGGGGCTCGAACCAGCGACCTTCTTGCTGTGAGGCGATCGTGCTACCCACTGCGCCACCATGCAGCCCACTATATATATATATAATTACTGTAGTATTATTTTCACATGCGAAGAATTAGATAGAAAGCAAATTATGTGAACAAAAAAAAAATATATATATATATATATTATTGTGTGCCTTCTCATTTTTCACTTCGACCAATATATACAGTACAACAGCATTTGCCTCTTGCTACAGACTGATCCTCAATAAGCAGCATTATTCCTCTGCACAGCTGAATTATATGTCACCCGTGAGTGTAAACACGGTCAGAGAATTAGAGAACACCATGGCAACGCCTCAACTATGCTGATGGAGAGACATGCTATAGACTCCTTCACCAACATCACATTTACGTAATCTGTTCCCAGCACTGCAGCCTGGAATGTGAATCAATCCGTTTTTCCCATGCCCTCGGCTGTTTTAAAGGGACAGTTCACCCCAAAACGAAAACTCCACTTGTTTTAAACCTGAGTTTCTTCTGTTGAACACAAAGGAAGATATTTTGAAGAATGTAGAATTAGATTCACGCACAAAACTGTAATATCGCATAAAGTGAAGTTTCACAAACTAATTTCGAGAGGAGCACGTGATATGATTGATCGCAGCCGGTCTCCCATCAGTAATCACTAGTAAGCCAATCAGATTAATACAAACTCCCTATAAGTAGCCTGTCAAAAAACTACTCTCTTATCTTCGTTTTCCTCCTTCACCAGGGGGAGCTCTCGAGAACTATCTGATCTCGTACCCCCTTATATGCTTATTTACCAGGCGGGAGCCCTGGGCTCAATTATCTCCGAGCTCAGGGTTCTCTCCCGGGACAGCATGCCAAACCTGCTACTAATATCAAGCAATATCTAAGTGTGAACTCTTGAAACATTTGCAAATAAAGCAGCGTTTCTATCCAATGAGTGAAAGAGACTAAAATCGTCACTTCCTGATACACTGGCGGCAAATAACAGAAGGAAAACTTAAGTTTGATGCGGTAGGAGAGGCCACTGAGGTCTTTTTTCTTTTATAATAAATGGCTTGTACATCAGAAAACACATTGTACATTGTAAATAATAATTCATTCATTCATTTTCTTTTCGGCTTAGTTCCTTTATTAATCTTGGGTCGCCACAGCGGAATGAACCGCCAACTTATCTAGCATGTGTTTTACGCAGCGGATGCCCTTCCAGCTACAATCCATCACTGGGAAACATCCATACACTCTCATTCATTAACACACATACACTTCGGACAATTTTAGTTTACCCAATTCACCTATAGCGCATGTCTTTGGACTGTGGGGGAAACCGGAGCACCCGGAGGAAACCCACACCAACATGGGGAGACCATGCAAACTCCACACAGAAACGCCAACTGACCCAGCCGAGGCTCGAACCAGCGACCTTTTTACTGTGAGGCAATCGTGCTACCCACTGCGCCACCATGAGGCCCTAATAATAAGAATAATAATAATTCCCTACATTTATATAGAGCTTTTTTCTGGACACTCAAAGCACTTTACACATTGGGGGGAATCTCATCCTCATCCACCACCAGTGTGCAGCATCCATCTGGATAACGCGACGGCAGCCATTTTGCGCCAGACCGCACACCACACACCAGCTGATTGGTGGAGAGGAGACCGAGTGATGAAGCCAATTATGGTATGGGAATGGTTAGGAGGCCATGGGCCAGTAGGCGAATGGGGCCAGGATGCCGGGATTAAACCCCTACGACCACAGTTTAACGTCTTATCCGAAAGATGGCGCTCGCTGAGCAGTATAGAGTCCCCGTCACTATACTGGGGCTTTAGGACCCACACAGACCGCAGGTTGGGTATCCCCTGCTGGTCTCACTAACACCACTTCCGGCAGCAACCTGCTTTCCCATGTGGTCTCCCATCCAGGTACTGACCAGGCGCAGCCCTGCTTAGCTTCAGTGGGCGACCATGTGAGAGTTGCAGAGAGCTAGCTGCCGGCGACACTTTGTATAACATTGGACTGCAAGTTACCTCCTACTACCTCCCTGTATATTATTAAGACAATGTCACTTTATCATACTTACAAGCTTTTTGCACTACATACGGTTTGCATCTGCACTTCTTGCCATGTGCCCTTAATTGTAATTGTATTGTATATCATTTTTATTTATTTTTATCTATATTTTTTAGATTATATGTGCAATTGGATTTATATTATCTCTTATGTACCTGGTCTGAGAGTAATACAATTTCGATTCTCTGTCCTGTACATGTGGTCGAATTGACAAGAAAGATGACTTACGCAATAAAACGCAATAAACGCATGGTGGTTTTTGAAGACGTAAGACGCACAAGACAGTTCTGGAGGTAATAATAATATAATAACAACAATAATACTGAGCCACTGTGATGACAGTGAATTAGGAAAACAACATTTCAGATGTTTTACAATGTGCTGGTAACGCTGGGGGCGATGCGGTGGCGCAGTGGGTAGCACGATCGCCTCACAGCAAGAAGGTCGCTGGTTCGAGCCTCGGCTGGGTCAGTTGGCATTTCTGTGTGGAGTTTGCATGTTCTCCCCGTGTTGGCCTGGGTTTCCTCCGGGTGCTCCGGTTTCCCCCACAGTCCAAAGACATGCGGTATAGGTGAATTGGGTAAGCAAAATTATCCATGTGTGTGAATGAGTGTGTGGGTGTTTCCCAGTGATGGGTTGCAGCTGGAAGGGTATCCGCTGCGTAAAGCATATGCTGGATAAGTTGGCGGTTCATAAAGAGACTAAGCCGAAAAGAAAATGAATGAATGAATGAATGGTAACGCTGGTTTGTCCATTAATGTGTCCCATCACAGCTATTTTTATTATTAAATGATCTGTTAAAACAAAATCAGATGACGTTTTTGATGCTCATGCTTGAATTTGTTCTGTAAGTGTTTCCATCATAGTTTATGTGCGTTTTCCCTTATTGAATAAAAACGTAGTTATGCGCATACATTTTTACATGCATTTTCAAATGTTTGATATCTTGGCATTTCCATTAAACAATTTTAAATACAATATTCCATAATGCACATGCAAATAGGTGAATGGAAACATAGCTATTGACTTTATCAATAAAACAACCAAGAACTGCGAGGCAGTAAAGACTCAGAGAGCTGCAATGAGGGTTTTACCACTCTATAATAAGAAAACAACAATAAAGCGCATTGATTATCGCTTTCGCACTAGTGTCTGTTAGATGCTAGCAATTAATGATAATAGGGGTAATTAAAGTGACAGCAAGGTGTAGACAAATGACTACTGCCTCTTATGCTTGATTAGCAGCACAGGGTGAATCAATTAAAGGCAAGAGTAAATACCCACAAAACACTAGAACATTGACGTGTGCTTACATTATCACATGTTTTATTTAATTTCCCATTGCTGGGTTGCAGCTGGAAGGGCATCTGCTGTGTAAAACATATGCTGGATAAGTTGGCGGTTCATTCCACTGTGGCGACCCCTGATAATTAAGGGACTAAGCCGAAAAGAAAATGAATGATGAATGAATGTTTTAACTCATTGTGATTTAAGCCAGGGTTTCGTGCAGTTTGTGTGTTGTGTCACTTGTAAATGGTGTGATATCCAGGTAGCCTTGGATGAAGGGTTCATTCATTCATTCATTTTCTTTTCGGCTTAGTCCCTTTATCAATCTGGGGTCGCCACAGCAGAATGAACCGCCAACTTATCCAGCATATGTTCTACTCAGCGGATGCCCTTCCAGCTGCAACCCATCACTGAGAAACACCCATACACTTATTCACACACATACACTATGGACAATTTAGCTTACCCAATTCTCCTATACCGCATGTCTTTGGACTTGTGGGGGAAACCGGAGCACCCGGAGGAAACCCACGCCAACACGGGGAGAACATGCAAACTCCACACAGAAATGCCAACTGACCCAGCCGAGGCTCGAACCAGTGACCTTCTTGCTGTGAGGCGATTGTGCTACCCACTGCGCCACCGTGCGGCCCTAACATCAAGACAGTTAAAATGATCGAAGAACATTTTGGAGCAGTAAAATGTGGATCAGTTCATTTTGTTCTTGCATTTCCGGGACAGAGGCATCATGAAAAGCTTGGACTAGAGAGTGAGAGTCTGATCTTGCAAGGTTTATTAGTAACGTGAGCAACTTTCTGAACGAGCAGTTCTCTCAAACCCTGCAGAAATGGTCATTTCCTTCAGCCTGGTGTTCATTCACTTCGCATTTCACTTCTGGTGTGAAGCCCCTTACATGTGTCCAAATTAGAACTGTCTTGTTTATATTACGGGCGGCACGGTGGCTCAGTGGTAAGCACTGCTGCCTCACAGCAAGAAGGTCGGTGGTTCGAGCTCCGGCTGGGCATTTCTGTGTGGAGTTTGCATGTTCTACCCGTGTCGGCGTGGGTTTCCTCCGGTTTCCCCCACAGTCCTAACACACGCGCTATAGGGGAATTGAATAAGCTAAATTGTCCGTAGTGTATGAGTGTGAATGCAAGAGTGTATGGGTGTTTCCCAGTACTGGGTTGCAGCTGGAAGGGCATCCGCTGCATAAAACATATGCTGGACAAGTTGGCGGTTCATTCCGCTGTGGCGACCCCTGATTAATAAAGGGACTAAGCCGAAAGGAAACTGAATGAATGAATTTTGTCACTGTTTTGGAGCACACTAGCTTATTGAAATCCTTAAAGCGAACAGACTGATACTAACATCAGGAGGCGCTGCTCTGCTGGCGACCCGGACTCTAGCTTATTCAGTCATATAAGTATCTCTAGATAAGTCTCTTACATGGGACATGTGAAAAACTCCATCAAAGGCTTTATTTTCGGCGTAGGTTGTGTTTTTACGGTGTTGATAAGAACATTTCGTATCTTTTTTTATCAGTCCGCATTCGAGAGTGTTATCAGATATGGTTTATCCACATGCTGTGGAAATCTTTCTGTAAAATTAACATCAAATCTTTTCAATATGGTCTGAATTGCTATGAAACTAAACTTTTAACTTAACTTTTAGGACTAAAACCCTTTACCAGCACGCAGACTCTATACCAGGGGTCACCAATCTCGGTCCTGGAGGGCCGGTGTCCCTGCAGGGTTTAGCTCTCCAACTTGCCTCAACACACCTGCCTGAGTGTTTCAAGTATACCTAGTAAGACCTTGATTGGCTTGTTCAGGTGTGTTTGATTAGGGTTGGAGCTAAAATCTGCAGGACCTCCATGAACAGGTTTGGTGACCCCTGCTCTATACGAACAATGCACTTTGAATGAAGCGAAGAGAACTCTGAGCAATCCATCTCATGTACTCCTCCCATGTTATGATCTCTTACGCTCCGGCAGACGATACAGAATCCCTCGATGCAAGCGGAACAGGCTCAGAAACTCTTTCATCCCAGTGTCAGTCAGACTATTGAACGCTAATCAGTCATGCGCATGTCTAAGTATGTGTTTTATGTGCATGTTTGTTTAATTCTTTACTGTATCAGGCTATGCTGAAGTGCCTAGTCCACTACAAAAGTGCCCCCTTAGGGGACAATAAAGTATACAAACCTTTAATTCTCACTAATGTTTCCTCTGACCACACAGTCTGAGCTCTGTTCATTTCTCAGCTCCAGTCTCTCTCTCTCTCTCTCTCTCTCTCTCTCTCTCTCTCTCTCATTTCTGCCTCTTATAAATTCTCCTTTCAGCACTAAATGAGAACTCCCGTTGGTTACGCAAGAGCACTGACGTTACAGCTACTGACTGTTGATTGCGATGACGTCACTCGCGCCGTGCAGCATGACGTCATCCATCCATGACACTGTGCTGGCATGCGAAATGATAACAGGTGCGTGTCTTTCGGCTATCGGGAAGGGATTAAAATGCTGACAGCCACTAATGTGAAGGCAATTGACCATCTTAAACCCAATATGCAGAGATGCTCCAGCACCGCTACATCCGTGACTGCCTTCTAACGCTAGTCATGTTGGCATTTTCGCGTAAAATCACATGCGATATTGAATCACGCGGAGTACTTACAGATAATTGTAGTCGTCTTCTGTCGGTCTTCTTTAACGTGTTTTTTTCATGGGCTTTTTCCGCGTTACACGGCGTTATTTCGCGGTGGCATCGCGTTGACGAGCGCGGAGGTGGTGCTGATGCGTTGCGTTGCCTGGGAAGCGTCGCTGGTCGCCGCGCGCTGCAGAGGAGGTGCTACTGCGCATGCGCGCGCGCTCACAGTCACACACAGACCACCACCCTGTGTGTGTGTGTACGTGTGTGTACGTGTGTGATCAAATGGATGCTTTTTAAAAATATATATTTAAAGAACAGCATATAACATTTTACTATACAAATATATACATGCCAAGGGGGCAAGTATAAACAAAATACAAGTATACAAAATGTACACGTTCATTTCCTTTTCGGTTTAGTCCCTTAATTAATCTGGGGTCGCCACAGCAGAATGAACCGCCAACTTATCCAGCATATGTTTTACGCAGCGGATGCCCTTCCAGAAGCAACCCATCACTGGGAAACAGTCTCATTCACACTTATACTACTTAGCTTACCCAATTCACCTATACCGCATGTGTTTGGACTGTGGAGGAAACCGGAGCACCCGGAGGAAACCCACACCAACACGGGGAGAACATGCAAACTCCACACAGAAACGCCCAGCCAGGGCTCGAACCAGCAATCTTCTTGCTGTGAGGAGACAGAGCTAACCACTGAGCCACCGTGCCGCCACAATGAACCATGGATCAAAA
>CAIGQW010016492.1:0-13712 GCA_903798125.1 Danio choprae
ATATATATATATAATAAAGAAGTAATAAAAATAATGAAGCAAATAATTATTTTATTATCCTTACTTATTACTATATACTTATTATAATAATAAATACAAATTTCTTTTTTCAGTACTAAAGTTTTGCCCTGTGGATTTTTGATAAATTAATAATTGGAGTCTCATTATCGCTCCAGTTTCTAGGTCACACTTATTCAGATTAAACCAGCAATCTTTAATGAGAAGCCAAGATAAGGTACCTATCATTTACTGCGTTTCTGTGTCCAGGAGGAACTAGAATGTCTAAATGAGACCAGCGAGGAGATCAACAAGATGGAGCTGGAACTGCAAGTATGTGGAAATTCAGACTTTGGACAATTTTCACTTCAAGAACACTTGGGAATTTCATTTACTTTAAAATCTCTGCTTATTATTGTTGCTGATTGTCATTTACACTCACTTTTATTTCAGCAAATGAGACCATAATCTTTTTGATATGTACTTGAGATTACAGTGCTACTAGCGCAGCTTGATTATTAAACATTAGTCAACCACCACCCAGTTTTAGAATAAATTTGGCTAAAAGTTTGATATTATATTATATTGTATATTATTGTATAGACATTTTATTAATGGATAAAAATATACATTTTAATAATAACATTTATAATATATTTATTACAGGATAAACCTAACAAGTTTCCTCACCAGATAAGTAAAATAAACCAAATACACCCCTTACAGATCTTTCTTTTAAATTAATGCTTTTTATAGGATGCAATACAATATATTTGCTTGTTTACATTAGATTAGTCAGTACTATAACCAAATCTGAAGCTTATCTAACAAAACAACTATATAAATACTATATACATTTTAAAAAGTTGAAACTATTAAATAAATGAATGAATGAATGATCGATCGATTGATCAAGAGAACCATAAAGAATATTACGTTTAGTTGGAATTTTGTATTTATTCATTCATTCATTTTCTTTTCGGCTTAGTCTCTTTATTAATCTGGGGTCACCACAGCGGAATGAACCGCCAACTTATCCAGCATATGTTTTACACAGAAGATGCCCTTCCAGCTGCAACCCATCACTGGGAAACATCCATACACACTCATACACTACCGACAATTTAGCTTACCCAATTCACCTATAGTGCATGTCTTTGGATTAACACCCATAGGAAACCCACGCAAACACGGGGAAAACATGCAAACTCCACACAGAAATGCCAACTGACCCAGCCGGGGCTTGAACCAGCGACTTTCTTGCTGTGAGGCGTTTGTGCTACTCACTGCACCACCGTGCTGCCCCTGAATTTTGTATTTAGTATTTTTTATTTTCCCAACACCTTAGTTGAGTTTAGATGTTTAATCTTTCTCCTAAAGATGTTAGGTGACCAAACACCTATTTTAATGAATATAACTTTAATAAAACTGTTTTGTGTAAATACACCAAAATATATTATCTATATTCACTGAGAAATTTAAAAACATATTTAAATTTTCTTAATAGTGTTTTTAACGTTATTGTGTATAATGTATAATAACCCTGCCACCACCTCATATAATGAAGATAAGATATGGTTATTAATCATTATGTTCTAGATGCCCAATGAGATTAACATAATGTATCTGGCTTGATGAACACATTTTATTCTATGATGAACTTGTTGTGAATGCTATGTGATATTTATAGGGGAAAACATCTCTATTTTTGTTTTTAGGAAGTTCGTTCCAGCCACAGAAGGATATTAAGTGAATCTGTGCTTAAACTGAAGGGGAAAAGTTCAGAACTGGGTTCATGCATTGAGAAGGCCAGACCTTACTATGAAGCACGAAGAAAAGCAAAAGAGGTAGCATTTACGAAGACATTTATTTGACAAACACTACACTCACAACTCGATTTTGGAAAAAATATAATCGCAATTGTAATCAGGATTATTTAAAATGATTATAAATAGGCTAAAACGTTTTTGATTGATTTATTAAGATTTTGATCTTGTCTTTTGTTGTTTGATTAATGATAAGCGCAGCAGGCAGCAGCAATATAGGACACTGTCACTTTAAGAGCCACACGGATCCAATTTACTGTTACACATGCATTTATACCACCAAATAATAATCACTAAATATTGCATTTAGACAAATCTTTGCATGTACTTGACCATTTAGGCGCATAAAATAGTGTTTTACATCATGTTTAATTTATTTTCTGGTGCTGAGCTCAGCACAAGTTCTCTTTCGCACTTTTAAACACATGAATAAATCAAATATACTTCATTAAATCAATAATGTAATGATTTGACTGATTTACACGAAATTGCACTGTGGAGGAACAAATGCAGACTGCTAGTAAGGGATGGGACATCATTTTATGTTGATTATTGCTTTTTTGTAATTGTTGAAGGCCAAATTTAAATAGAATTTCGATTAATTGCACAGCCCCAGTCACAATCGTCACCTTATCAAAACCTGCTATATCAGTATATGACTGAATTAAAGAAACAACAGGATTTGATTAGGTGTTTCTTTAATTTAATCACAACTTTGTCTTATCAAATCCTGTTGTCTCTTTAATTCAGTATGTGATTGGTTTGACTCTTAGGCCCAGCAGGAGACCCAGAAAGCGGCGCTCAGCTTTGAGAGAGCGGTTTCAATGCACTCGGCCGCTCGAGAGATGGTCCACGTGGCTGAACAGGGTCTCACCGTAGTAAAAACACTGGATCCAACCTGGCAGGAGATGTTGAATCACGCTACCGCGAAGGTATATCACTTTCACTATGGCTCTTCTTATTAAACTGGATGGAGCAGGGAAGTGTTTCTGACTTGGTTTGAACCTTGAGCGTGTCTTTTTTTTTTTACTGAGCTCACTTCTTTACATGATAGTATAATGAAGCATATTAACATTCTGCTTAAGTTTGCGCATATATTAGTAGTGTAATGAAAATACATTGTTTTAACCGCTGCAATGTGCAGAACTGTAATTGAAACATCTACTTTAATGTATATCTTAATTTTAACTTATTAATCTTGATTCTTAAATCCAAAGATTGACATTTTATTCATATTTTTCATATTTTAAGTTATAATGTAATGTAATGTAATGTAATATAATATAATATAGTATAAAATAATATAATATCTGTTAAAAATATTTTATTATGTTTTTATTATTAATTGTTTGATTAATTAAATGATTAATTGTATTTAAAGTAGTATATAATATGTTTTGGTCAGTTTTATTAGTATTTTTAAAAATGTCTATGATTTATTTATTTATTTATTTATTTATTTATTTATTTATTTATTTATTTATTATAGTTTTGTGTCAATGCATCAGGACAAAATTAAGGAAAATTTGCCATGGTGCAAATAGCTGACATTTTAATTGAATTTATCTTTTAGTCTATGCTCCTTTAATTAATTAATTAATTAATTTATATTTAATTATTATTTCTGTTTATTTAACAAGGACTATGCAATATAACATTGCTACAGTTTATAGCAGCCGATGCTTTCCACATATAGGTTTTTAGCCAATGGCTAATTTGTAGCCTTAGTTCCTGGTTAGGCTTTTTATACACTAAAACAGTGGATTGTTCTGCTTTTAATGATTCCAGAAGACTATGAAATGAACTCTCTTAAGGACATTTTTAGCAAAGTGACACCAGGAAAAATGTGCAAATTTTTATTATGTATTAGCGCTACAAGATCTTATTTAATTTATGTATTCATTTGTTTGTTGATTTTAATTGTATATTTATTATTGAAATGCTCTTGCCATGAAAATATCCTTGGTTGCTAACATGGCATTAAATAAAAAAATAAATACACTAAAACAGTACAAATATCTTTATAATATACATATAAAATGATACATTACAAATTCAAAATACCAATACAAAAAAATTAAGGAAAATAAAAAGGTGTTCACAAACCTGATTTAGTCTGAAACTCTCTTTGAAATATGTTTTAATCTGTTTGCCTTTTTAGTTCAGTCGGCAGGTTGTTCCAAATCACAGCACCTTGAACTGAAAATGTAGTTGATGTAAATGTGTACACTTCCAGTCAGATGTTTGGAAACATGAATAATATTTCATGATTTAAACAGCTCTTCTGATCTCTTTACATTTGACATGACATCTACATTTGACTGTATAATAGATGAAAAAATTGAAATAGAATAGAAAGAATAAATAAAAAAAACTATTCTGAATTTAAATATAACATCTCGCAGTATTAGTGTGTCTTCGATCAAATGAATGCAGCATTAGTGAGCTTCAGAAATATTGCTGTGTTTATGTACCTACACTGATTGTATTTCACCCATTCATCCACAGCATTGCTCAAGAGTGGTTTGAGTCAGTTGTTGTGGTTGTTGTTGTGTTGTCCAGGTGAACGAGGCTGAAGAGGAGCGCTTGAAGAGTGAGCGCGAGCACATGCGCGTCACTCAGCTGTGTCAGGAGGCTGAAGCCAGAGTGCAGGAGCTCCAGAAATCCCTCAAGAGAGCCATCGTCAAGTCCAAGTCTTACTTTGAGCTTAAGTCTCAGTTTAATGACATTCTAGAGGTGCGTCAGCATTTCGTTACAATTCTAAAGTGTTGGTGTTGACAAATATGAACGTCTGCTGCAGTTTAAGAAACAGATAAAGCAAAAATGAAATTATTCCATCATTTTTTTTCTCCATGTTGTTTCAAAGCCACTTAATTTATACTTAATTTTAGAAATAATGTTTATAATGCTTTTCAACATAATAAATGTTTATAGGAGAAACACGTATAAGCTTAGAAAATCATAATTTTCAATTCAGTTTGATTAAATGTATGGGCATAATGATTTTAAGAGATCATAAATGGAAAAGCAAGAATTATGATGCTGCTTATTGTCATTATCAAAAGCTATAAGAGCTTCATTCATTCATTCATTTTCTTTTCAGCTTAGTCCCTTTATTAATCTGGGGTCACCACAGCGCAATGAACCGCCAACTTACCCAGCATATGTTTTATGCAGCGGATGGGATGCCCTTCCAGCTGCAACCCATCACTGGGAAACATCCATACACACTCATACACTACAAACAATTTTGTTTACCCAATTCACCTATAGCACATGTCTTTGGACTTGTGGGGGAAACCGGAGCACCCGGAGGAAACCCACGCAAACACGGGGAGAACATGCAAACTCCACACAGAAATGCCAACTGACCCAGCCGAGGCTCGAAGCAGCAACCTTCTTGCCTTCTTGGCGATCGTGCTACCCACTGCTCCACCATGACGCCCACTATAAGAGCTTGTTTGGATATAAAAAATTCTGTATTATACATAATTGTTATATATCATCAGTATTTTGGTTACATAATAAACTGCCAGGTAATTAAATCTAAATTCTCATTGCTTATTTTAGGACTGTCCAGTGATGGGAATGATTAAAATAAAATAATATTAATAAAATAAAATAATTTTGAATATGAAAAGATTAATGAAATGTTACATTTTAATATTGTGTTTATTAATTGCATGTCTTAAAAAGGTCTTAAAAGACTTTTGGATACTGTGAAAATAACTAAAATAATAAACGACAATAAATAATAAAAGCTGCATTAAAGAACCATAAACGTATTAATTACATAAATATGAACACATTCAAAGTGTAAAAAATGAAAAAAAAAATGCTTTCAGTTTCAAAACAATTTACAATCAAAGAATGCAATGGATTTCTTATAATCTACTGTTAAATATAATTTTTCGTGGTTATATTTTGATATGCATTTCAACTTTTAGCTACCAAATGTATTTCAAAGTAAGAAGTTTTAAATTTACAAAAAAAAAGAAACTTAAAGCATTTTACTTAATCCCCAAAAACATCAGTAAATAATGGCAAAATGTGATATTTTTTTCTTTCTAAAATTATAGCAATGTGCTGTGAATTTACAATGCAAGTAAAAAAGAAATGTCTTTGCAGGAGCACAAGTCAAGAATTTTACAGTTAGAAGATCGCATTTCCAAAGCCAAGGTCAACTACTCCAGCACGTTACGCAACCTGGAGCAAATCAGCGAGGAGATTCACGCACAGAGGGGGCAGGGCCAATCAAAGAACGAACCGATCAACATGTGCAATGGGCGGAGTCCTCCCGTAGGAGCAGAGACAGTCAGCAGCACAGGTACAGAAGGCGGAGCCCACGGAGGCTATATGAAACCAAATGAGTGGGTGCATGGAAAAGAAGGCGTGGCTAATTCCAGGGAGTGGGTGGAGTCTCATTCAGACTGGGTGGACATGGGAAAAGGAGCGGTAACACGATCTGGTTCAGACTGCCTTTCCATGGTCAGCTTCCAGACCATCATATCTGATCTTGAAAAGTGTGACTCGGTCGAACATCTCAGTCGACTCAGCAGTTTATCAGGGGAAGAAAGCGAGAAAAACGGGAAGGAGAATAAGCTTAAAAATAACATTAACATTTCCGAGGAGTTCCTCAAACAACACATCAGAAGTGTCAGTTTATGAATGCGACTAAATAATAACGTCGGTGTTTTGTAGTTTTGATAGTTTGATATGAAGAGCTTGATTTTTGACTGACAGAGAGACTTGTTTAATTATTATGTATTTATTGAGGATTTTTATCAGCACTTGAAAAGGAGACAGACCAAAATATGATGGTGATAATAATGATTATTATTTTGAACTCTGACTAAATAATTTTTACCCAACCCTTACATGAGACATTTGCCCTCTTTTGGGTATTTCAAAAAATGTGCTAAAAGACTGACAATATTTGTACTGCCAGTACTTCTCTTTTATTAGCCTAATTATTAAATACTAACACATATTTCCCTTCCATCCTAATAAGCACCTTTGTTTTTCTATGCAAATGTATAAAGCTGTATTTTAAGCACGCTTCGAATATTATAATCTCTATAGCTGGCATAATGATAAAACAAGGCCGTTTCGCTTTGTGCTGACCGCTGGTGAACTTTTGTTTGCTTACTGACACACTCTTTGAAGGTAAAATCCCATTAATCATTAGCTCATGCTAGGATCCTAAATGTCACTATCGTTTTCAGCTTAAATAAGTTATTTTATTTGAACATAAATCTCTTGCTGACTTTGAAATGGTGAAATGGCTTTGAAAAAGTGACAAACATTGCTGGGTAGTTATTTCTGCATGCATGAGGCTTACTTTATGTTTGTCGCTTTTGCATTCGATTTACTCCTATAGAAATACATATTGTGTGCTGTTGGAGAAATAAAGTATTGAATGATTTTTGTTTTTAATTCTCAGGGCAGGGTTTGTAAAACGCCTGCCGCTGAATGTGTTTTGCTGTTTCAGACAATCACTTTTCTATATTTCAGAATTTATTTTCATTAAATGAATTTGCAGGCATCATCAGATGCTGTTCTTCATCATCTGTGTGCTTTGTACACCTTTGCTAACTCGGCGTGAACATTGGATGTCATTGATTATGTTGTTATTGTGTTTTGTATGAAGATGTGCAGTGTCGTGACATTGCGGCGTCTGATGGAACAATAAATATGTGCAAACCTATAATATTTTGACAATTTCTTTTTTAACACAGAATTTAAAGCAGTAGTTTAGCCAAAAAAATTAATTCTGTCATAATTCACTCACCCATGAAATTGTTCCAATCCAGTTTGAGGTGTTTTTTTCTTCTATTGAACACAAAAGAAGATACTGAAATAGGAAAACCAAATTCTGACCATGAAACTTAACCTGCTCGATAGCATGTTATGTTAAGACCATAAGTTGCTATGGCAACTTGCATATCCCGAAAGTTACCTCAGATTTTGCAACCATACTCCGAGGATATCATCTTGCATACACTTAAAATCAGTGTAAAATCCAAATTTTCAGTGTGTATTTTGATAGCAAACATAGTTATTCTTTAGGTGAGCAATTAATCCATGCAAGTTAGTCCACTAAATAAAAATGTTTCAATTAAAGTCTGAGCATTTGCTTCCATGTTTGGAGTGATGTTCTTCTCTGTCAAGGTCAGTTTGTCGGCTTCAGCCACAATGTTCTTAACCATGCCCTTCCTACCACTAGTTTGCTATGAGGTTATACAAAAGAAAACCCTACCTCGTACTTAATATTTCATTACAGTTCAAGTGAAATAAATTTCTCAGTAACTTTCAATTTAGGCTAAACTTATCCAGGCATTTCACATAACTTGCTTTCTGGAACTCAGAGCTTCAGATACACTACCTGACTAAAGTCTTGTTGCCTATCCAAGTTTTAGGAACAACTAATAATAACTTGACTTCTGGTTGATTGTTTGTTATCTGAAGTGGCTTATATGAAAGGCAAAGGCCTCTAGATTACTCTTATTTTACCAAAATAAAATATGAACATGCCTTGATATTTAATTAGGACAGTAAGGTCTGACTTTGCTTAGACAAAAGTCTAGTCACTTAACAGAAATAATGTACAGTATACAGTCATGGCCAAAAGTTTTGAGAATTACGTAAATATTGGAAATTGGAAAAGTTGCTGCTTAAGTTTTTATTATAGCAATTTGCATATACTCCAGAATGTAGAAGAGTGATAAGATGAGTTGCATGGTCTTTCTTTGCCAAAAAAATAAACTTAATCCTGAAAAAACTTTCCACTGCATTTCATTTCTGTCATTAAAGGACCTGCTGAGATCATTTCAGTAATCGTCTTGTTAACTCAGGTGAGAATGTTGACGAGCACAAGGCTGGAGATCATTATGTCAGGCTAATTGGGTTAGAATGGCAGACTTGACCTGTTAAAAGGAGGGTGATGTTTAAAATCATTGTTCTTCCATTGTTAACCATGGTGACCTGCAAAGAAACGCGTGCAGCCATCATTGTGTTGCATAATAATGGCTTAACGGGCAAGGATATTGTGGCTACTAAGATTGCACCTAAATCAACAATTTATAGGATCATCAAGAACTTCAAGGAAAGAGGTTCAATTCTTGTTAAGAAGGCTTCAGGGCGTCCAAGAAAGTCCAGCAAGCGCCAGGAACGTCTCCTAAAGACATTCAGGTGCGAGATTGGAGTGCCACCAGTGCAGAGTTTGCTCAGGAATGGCAGCAGGCAGGTGTGAGCGCATCTGCACGCCCAGTGAGGCGAAGACTTTTGGATGGCCTTGGATGGCCTGGTGTCAAGAAGGGCAGCAAAGAAGCCACTTCTCTCCAAAAAAAAAACCCATCAGGGACAGATTGATTTTCTGCAAAAAGTATGGCGAATGGACTGCTGAGGACTGGGGCAAAGTCATATTCTCTGATGAAGCCCCTTTCCGATTGTTTGGGGCATCTGGAAAAAGGCTTGTCCGGAGAAGAAAAGATGAGCGCTACCATCAGTCCTGTGTCATGCCAACAGTAAAGCATCCTGAGACCATTCATGTTTGGGGTTGCTTCTCATCCAAGGGAGTGGGCTCACTCACAATTTTGCCCAAAAACACAGCCATGAATAAAGAATGGTACCAAAACACCCTCCAACAGCAACTTCTTCCAACAATCCAACAACAGTTTGGTAAAGAACAATGCATTTTCCAGCACGATGGAGCACCGTGCCATAAGGGAAAAGTGATATCTAAGTGGCTCTAAGACCAAAACGTTGAAATTTTGGGTCCATGGCCTGGAAACTCCCCAGTACTTAATCCCATTGAGAACTTGTGGTCAATCCTCAAGAGGCGGGTGGACAACCAAAAACCCACTAATTCTGACAAACTCCAAGAAGTGATTATGAAAGAATGGGTTGCTATTAGTCAGGATTTGGCCCAGAAGTTGATTGAGAGCATGCCCATTCGAATTTCAGAGGTCCTGAAAAAGAAGGGCCAACACTGCAAATACTGACTCTTTGCATAAATGTCATGTAATTGTCGATAAAAGCCTTTGATACGAATGAAGTGCTTGTAATTATTATTCAGTACATCACAGAAACAACTGAAACAAAGATCTAAAAGCAGTTTAGCAGCAAACTTTGTGAAAACTAATATTTGTGTCATTCTCAAAACTTTTGGGCTCGACTGTAGAATATAAAGTCATGGTGCAGTGGAAAAAGAATTAATATTAAGTATGACTCCCATGAGCTTGGACGACTGCATCCATACATCTCTGCAATGACTCAAATAACTCATTAATTAAGTCATCTGGAATGGCAAAGAACTCTGGGAGTCCTGCTTTCATCAAGATTCATTAACAGTCTGGTGACTGGGTTGGCCAATCCTGGAGCACCTTGACCTTCTTTGATTTCAGGAACTTTGATGTGGAGGCTGAAGTATGAGGAGTGCTATCCTGCTGAAGAATTTACCCTCTCCTGTGGTTTGTAATGTAATGGGCAGCACAATATCTTGATACCTCAGGCTGTTGGTGTAGCCATCCACTCTGCAGATCTCTCGCACGCCCCCATACTGAATGTAACCCCAAACCATGTTTTTCCTTCACCAAACTTGACTGGTTTCTGTGAGACTATAGACCATTTCAATGTGGCAGTGTTACTGGCGCATAAACATTTGGCTTGTTACCAAACTATTTCATAACTGTAACAAGAGAAAATTTAATCAGATCTTAATGTTAAAACGGCTGCCGTAAAGTTATTTATGAATATGTGGACCTTTTGGATTCTTGGAAGCTATGGGAATTCAATATGTTATACAGGAAATACCTTAGGACTATTGTTATTGTTTACATTCCTCAAAATGGTCTATAGCCAAAGTTGTTTGAGTGTGTGCATGTGCATGTACGTTCAAGTATGTGAGTGCCCATGTGTGCGTCAATGTGTGTGTGTGTATGGGTGAAAAAGTATAATTAGAGCAACATACAGTACGTACAACATGAATAGCACAATCGCCTCACAGCAAGAAGGTCGCTGGTTTGAGCCTCGGCTGGGTCAGTTGGCATTTCTGTGTGGAGTTTGCATGTTGTACCGTGGGTTTCCTCTGGGTGCTCCAAAGACACATGTGGTATAGGTGAATTGGGTAAGCTAAATTGTCCCTAGGGTTTGAGTGTGAATGAGAGTGTTTGGATGTTTCCCAGGGATGGGTTGCAGCTGGAAGGGCATCCGCTGTGTAAAACATACGCTGGATAAGTTGGTGGTTCATTCCGCTGTGGCGACCCCAAATTAATAAAGGGACTAAGCCAAAAAGAAAATGAAAGAATGAACATTGGATGCATGGTAATGTTGATAATGGTATAATTAGGATTTTTGAATTATGAATTATAATTATGAACACATGATTTAAAAATATATATATATATTCTTCGGTCATCCTGGCTGATCTTAAAAAAAATATAAAAATCAATGAGAAAATCCATTGACCTGCACCTCTTGTGTTATCCAGGTGCTGTAAATTAGATGAAGAGCGTGTCTGTCAGCACAATGAATAAAACTGCCACCATCCAAACACGCTTAGATCTGCAGAGGCTGAGAAGGCGAGCACTTTCTCCCCCGATTTGAAAGTTAAGCTCCAGCAGATGACTGAAATAAGACACTTTGACGCTAATTTATTCCCTCTGAAGTCATCCGCACACTCTTTCCCCGACAACTTCTACCATCCTGTCAGATTTTACACAGCATCTGCTACCTTTCCTGAGCTGTTTAGATGCTCCAAGAAGGAGACGAAAGAGAGGAATATATTCTGCGTGGTGCTTTTTTCCTTTTCCTGAGGTTTTGAATCGTGAAAAACATACAAAAAAAGTATAGTTTTTGGCAGTGTTCACTTCTTAACGATCAGTAGCTGCAGTCACGGTCAAATCTATAGAATTATTTTAGTCACACTTTACAGTAAGGTGTCATTTCTTCATTTTAATTAATGCATTTACTAACATGAACTAATCATTTTTGTACAGCATTTATTAATCATAGATTAACATTTACTAAAGCATTATTAAAATCTAAATTCATGCTTTAAATCATTAAATTTGCACTGTGAGTTAACAAACTAATGAACAACTCTGTTTTAACAAAGATGAATAAATACTGTGTAATAAATGTTTTCCTCCTTGTTTATGTTAGTAAATACATTAACCGACTATTACAACCTTATTGTAACTTAAAGTCAAGCTGCTTTTGCTGTTTTGACGATTTTTGTGACTTTTATAACCTGCCCATGTCGTGTTTCATTTATAATGGCAAGAAAACATGTGTAGTGTAGGGAACATGTAACCTTAGGATCATTTCACAAGTTTTGGCTGTGTATTAGTGCTCTTTTACTTGATCACGACACGAGAGTCCATCCAATTCTGTGTTTCTTCGTTTATTTTTGCATCAGACATCCACAATTCCGTCACAATCCACTCATATACAACTTGTTTGTTCCAGTTTGATGAAGTCTGACTCCAATTTTACACTTTTTCAGTCAAAAGCTTGTGCTCTCCAACACCTGCACATCGCACTAACAACTCACGTGTGCCCCAAACATGCATGCTAAAACAGCATGCTACACATGCGCAGTAGAAAAAATAACAAAGTATATAACTTACAGATCAACAAGAACACATTATATAACATAAAAAATTATGACAATTACCTTAAACAATAAACTATGAAATATGGCTCTTACATGTAGGATTGACTTTAATTTTGACCTCGAAATTAAAGCTTTGTAAATGTCATTAATAATTACAAAGAAACAGCCAGCCACACACTGAATTAAACATGACATTTTGAAGCAGAACGACTAAAATAGTATTTCTTGTAAGAACACACTACTATAATCTTTATTTTTAGTAGCTGTCAAATGATTCATCGTGATTAATCGCATCCAAAATAAAGGTTAATATTTACAAAATGTATTACTGTGTATGGCCTCACGGCGCAGTGGGTAGCACAATCGCCTCACAGCAAGAAGGTCGCTGGTTCGAGCCTAGGCTGGGTCAGTTGGCATTTCTGTGTGGAGTTTGCATGTTCTCCCCGTGTTGGCGTGGGTTTCCTCTGGGTGCTCCGGTTTTCCCCACAGGTTTTCCAAAGACATGTGGTATAGGTGAATTGGGTAAGCTAAATTGTAGTGTATGAGTGTGAATGAGTGTATGGATGTTTCCCAGTGATGGGTTGCAGCTGGAAGGGCATGCGCTGCGTAAAACATATGCTGTATAAGTTGGCGGTTCAGTCCGCTGTGGCGACCCCAGATTAATAAAGGGACTAAGCCTAAAAGAAAATGAATGAATGAATGAATGAATGAATTACTGTGTATGTTTTTGTATAAATATACACATGACTATATTGTATAAAATGCTTGTTTATATTTATATATTAGGGCTGCACGATAATGGAAAAATCTGATTTTTCTGAATTTTGAAAAATCTGAATTTATTTTTCTGCTATATATATTGCGATATTAATACAGTTTTACAAGGTGGTTTGAATGGCTCTATTTGACCATTTTCTATGGAGTTTAACAATATTCAGGAATAGAAATTGAATGATCACAATGCAAAAAAATGCTTTTCTTACGTTGGATTGTCTTGTTTTCTAGTCAGAATATCTCAAATTCAAGGATCAAGTAAAAATATTGTTTTGTTTTCACCTTCAGAAGAAATCAAGTCAAAGTTGAGAGTTTTTCCTTAAAACAAGAAAAATCATCTAAACCTTTTTTGTTGCATAAATTATATAAATTATAAATAAATAATTAACTACAATTAATCTTTGTTAACGGGTGGGCACGTGGCCCAGTGGTTAGCACTGTCACCATATACACATTGTTTTAAGGAAAAACTCTCAACTTTGACTTGATTTCTTCTG
>CAIGQW010016499.1:0-10194 GCA_903798125.1 Danio choprae
ATTCATTCATTTTCTTTTTGGCTTAGTCCCTTTATTATTTTGGGGTCGCCACAGCGGAATGAACCGCCAACTTATTCAGCATATGTTTTACGCAGCGGATGCCCTTCCAGCTGCAACCCATAACTAGGAAACATCCACACATTCTCATTAACACACATACACTACGGACAATTTAGCCTACCCAATTCACTTATAGCGCATGTCTTTGGACTGTGTGGGAAACCGGAGCACCCGGAGGAAACCCACGCCAACACGGGGAGAACATGCAAACTCAACACAGAAATGCCAACTGACCCAGCCGAGGCTCGAACCAGCGACCTTCTTGCTGTGAGGCGATTGTGCTACCCACTGCGCTACCGTGTGGATATATATATATATCTTTTTATATATTAATATATATAATTTTTTTTTAATTCCCCCCCCCATTGTATTTGGAATAAACATGCATTTAGTCCAGCTGTACAGGACCTATGACTTTTATTGAGAAGATAAAGACAAATATTTGAGTATATCAAAAAGTATGTAAATAGATTTTTTTAATTAATGTTTTCTCTCTCCTCTGTTTTCCTGCTTCATGAAGAAATAAAGATTTGAGACACAGGTAATTAAAATAATTAATGTAAAAATATTCCTGTGTGCACCTCTAAGCACCTTGCAATTTTTTACTGCATTTTTTCAAACTGTGATTGTGCAGATTGTCTATGCTTGTGCACTTCTCTGCATGTATTCTACAGCTCATTCAATGTACCAGAATTCCACTTTTCTTTTATATCGAAGTGGGTTTCTTTTTTTTTTAGCTCCAATTACTTTACCAGCATTGAACTGTTCACATTTAATCATGTTCACCAAGGTAACCGTGCTGTTTGTCAGAGGATTTTATTAAGAGACGTTTCTCCCATTTGCCCTATTTCCATAGCAACAGTCCAAGCCATAAGTACTACTTGGCAGTGGATCCAATGTCAGGCTCTCTGTTCCTGTCAGACACTAACTCTCGGCAGATCTACCGGGTTCGCTCTCTGAACGGGGCCCGGCCCCTGCTGGATAATGCTCAGGTGGTGGCAGGGACGGGGGAGCAATGCGTCCCGTTCGATGAGGCACGCTGTGGAGATGGAGGCAAGGCGTTGGAAGCCACACTAATGAGCCCAAGAGGTGATGCTTTTTTAAAGAAATAAGATTATTGTCTTCTCATTCTGTGCACTGGATGAAGTGCAAATGATAAACTATAGAGCTGCATCATTCTGGATGAACTGAGAATCAATAATGTTTTATTTCAAATTAAAGAATTTTTGAATGTGAATTAGTTTATTTGACAGGGACATGCACAACAATACACTGACCTTAAAAAGGAAATATGTTTTTGTGCCAGGCTTTAGCAAGAAGTTTCATATATTTTCCACTTGCAGTCTCTTGACAGGTAGATCTTAAAACACTCAAAAAAAGAAAGAACAATTCTTACACAGTTCTGAATAGACAAGTGAGCAAAATAACAAAATAATAATAAACAACACAATGGTATTTGTTGTAGTTTCTATTGAGCGGTATGGTTCAGTACAGTACAATATGGTGCTTATTTATGTCTGTTTCCACAAACAAAAGTACCAAAATAGCAAACCATACCATACAACTTTTTGGCACCCTTTCCAAAGGGTATTTAGAACAACATTATGGTACCAAAAGTGTGGATCTAGACTCACTATTGAAAGCTATTGGTTTACCGAGAAACAACATCAGGTGCTAGAAGCCAGTGTGGAAAGTGTGAGTGCTGCTGTTACCTCTCTCTTTTTGGATGCTTGATGCGTGTCTGTATTTGAAATAATGAACTTGAGTTCTCAAAGATATGATATGTGAATGACACGTACGGCTTTATTCTTTGAGCGAGAATGACATCAATCACAACATTCTGGCAACACCACGCCTACCGAGTAAGAGTACTGTTGGCAGTGGAAACGCAAGCCTGATCAAGGTGATCTGAACCATACTGTACTGGATTGAAATGTACAGCTCAGTGGAAACTAGGCTTTTAAATGAAACATTTATTTTTAAATCTCAGTTGAAAAGAATGATTCATTAACTAACTCATAAACACTTCACGTGTTTCATTGCAGGATGAATCAGTATTTTTGAAGAATCCCTTGAAGAAAGTATTCAGTGACAAATTCATCCTGATTGCTTGTCGCCACATATTGGCATAACAAAGTAATTGCTGCCACTTTGATTTGAAACATCAAGTTGGTTTCAGATGGTGATTTTGATCATTACTCTTCACATCAGTGTTCATATCTCAACTATAAACTGTTATCCCAGCACTTCTCCCAATATTTGAATGTTTGCAATACAGAAATAATAATGCTAAATGAAAAGACTAAAGCCAAGCTGTTTCATAACCATAAAGGATGACAACTCTCTAGTTAAACACAGATTTGAATGAGCAAGTGTGATTGTCAAATCGTTGATAAACATATGCATGCTGCATCATTTAGAATTCATATATTGTGGGTGTTTAAATCAAGATTGAAATTCTTTCAACAATTGATTTTGCAGCTTTATACTACATCAAAGACTAAAGTTAGCTTTAACCCAAGACAAACTGACATTTCCATACTGTGACACCTTTATTTCCCACGAAGCGAGAAACCGTTACTGTTTAATCCCTTAGACAGTTACCGGGGTTGTCATTGTGTACGCTATCACAAACCTCAGTAACCTGTGATTCTCCAGACTCCAGACGTCATTCTTAAAGCCCAGTATGGCCCGCTGATGTGAGGAAAATAAATGACACAGAAGGTAAAGAGAGACGGGGAGGTTAGCAGACTGCACTCAGAGAGCGACTCTGGCTTCTTATCTCAGAATAAAACACACTCTGACATGATCACCATGACAGCAGGAATCAAACTGTAGCAGTCGAGCAGAGCAGCGCCTGACTCTTTTCCAGGTCATTGCTCCTACACACACAGACTACTAATTATTTTGCCTTTAAAAACACATTTTCTCCTGGGATTGTGGGAGAGGGAGTGAACTAAATCAGATGGTTGGGAAGCAGTGACATTCTTTTAGGGAGTCAGGAGTGATTTAAAGACGAGAAATTTAAAGGTTATGAACTTAATTTTACATCAAATAACATCATCATTTATAGGTAACGGGCTATTTTCCTGTTTTTATCCTCATCAGAACACACCATTTGAATAGGGTTGACAGATTATAGATACAGTAGTAAACACTGACTGGTATGATTGATTAACAATTTTGCTGATTGATTAACAATTAAAAAAATAAAGGTTTGAACAAACAGCTGTGTGTTCACTTATTAGACCTCTGCATGTATGTTTGATAGCCTACATCCTTCACAGATTGATGTTTAGTGATATGTTAAGCCCACAAAACAATAGTAATGAACATGTCAACAGTTACTCATACTAGTATAGTGCGACAATTCTGTTCCTGTTCCAATACTGAATCTAATACAGTCAACACCTCATTGTCTACCTTTCAATCCTTCTGAAAATCCAGCATCGTATTGTGCCTAGTTTGTAAATAAATCCATGGCAAAATCAAAGTGCTAATTTCTTCATTCTAATGTAGTCTAGACCTTCACTAAGAATACATTTTATCCATTTTCATTCATTCATTTTCATTTCGGCTTAGTCACTTTATTAATCTGGGGTCGCCACAGCGGAATGAACCACCAACTTATCCAGCATATGTTTTACGCAGCGGACGCCCTTCCATCTGCAACCCATCACTGGGAAACATCCACACACTCTCACTCACACACACACATACCCTACGGACAATTTAGCCTACCCAATTCACCTATAGCGCATGTCTTTGGACTTGTGAGGGAAACCGGAGCACCCGGAGGAAATCCACGCCAACACGGGGAGAACATGCAAACTCCACACAGAAACACCAACTGTACCAGCCGAGGCTCAAACCAGCGACCTTCTTGCTGTGAGGCGAACATGCTACCCACTGCGCCACCGTGAGGCCCACATTTTATCCACTGTTTCTTAATGTTCAGATCAGAAGGAAGGCAATGCAAAGCATCTTGATTTCGTAGCATTTGTTTCTGTGTAGACCTTCTTCATTCTGTGTTGGACTTTCTTCATTCAACTCTACATTTCTTATTATATATAATGACCTCTTAAATGTTAAAAGATCAAGCAAATTATGATTTCTAAGTTTGTGAGACAGAACAGCATAATGAAAACAATTTGATCATGTAGCTGTCTTAAATGAGGTCAAGGAGCTGTATCACAGTTGTGCAGAACAATATGCGTATGCAAATGCGTATATACACACGTTGAGCCATATTTTGGTTTGCAGCTTCACAAAGCATTAGTATAGTAGATAGATGTCATTTATTTAGAGCAGGTTTTCTTGATTCAAAGAAGCTCAAACATTGAATAACATGATGTCAAATACTGTATATCTAGAGATAACTTAAAGAAGATATCCAGGATGTGATCACAATGCAATAATGATGATGTGATACTTTCAAATGAAAACATTGGGAAGTTCAACCAATTGAAACAAGATCTCAGGTACACTGTGGGTTTGAGTGTGGATGATCTGTATAGACCAGTCGGACACTGTTGTCCCAGACTGATCTCAGTCGTACGAAAATTTATAATTTTAAAAAGGAGGCTTGGTGCCAAACCCCATCCCTAAAACCAACCATCATTGGGGGATGAGCAAATCATACTAAATTGTAAAAATGAGATCATACAAATTCATACGAATTGGCGACTAAATCAAAAAGTTACGAGATAGCGTTGGTTCCCCTTCATATGGGAACTCCAACGTGTGTCTTACAGACTATGGGAGTACGTCAGACGACCAATCACTCTGGAGATTAAGAAAACGGGCCAATGAACGCCAAGTGAATTGGCGGAGCTCAGCTCCACAGCTGACAGCGCTTAGCCATTAGCGCTATATAAGCTGTCTGCTTTGAAGCGAGCCTTAGAATTGTTACTTCAGAGCCTCACTGAGACTGGAGCAAAACCTCTGCTAAGCTGAAAATACTGAAAGTATTACTCACCAGTGTGGGAGAAGACGCAGAAGCGGCGGTCGATCTGGGTTTCCCGTCCCCTTGGCGTTTCACTGGTGTGAAAAATAAAAGAGCAGTTTTCTTTAAAAGAGCAGAGTTCCCTAAGAGAGCAACACGGTCGAGCAACGCGTCTTTTTCAAGATGTCGTTCCGACCGTGCGTTTCTGGATGCGGTGGTTTCCTCGCCCCGGATGACAGGCACGAGCATTGCATCACATGTCTGGGGGTCCGGCATGTTGAAGCGGTGCTCGCGGACAGTTCTTGCCCTCACTGCGAGGGCTTGACTGTTGCACAGTTAAGGTCGCGGCGTATCCTAGCATTAGGGTGCGTCACCCCTGCTGCTCCCCGCTATGCGGTTAGCACTCGGGCAGGCCTGAGGGTTACAGTGGGGGCTTCTCCGTCGCCTCCGGGCCCGCGGACCCCCCGCTCCTCTTCAGTGTGCTCTGTCCAAGCTTCGAGTGGGAGCGCTGGTCCACCCTCCGGGCTGGCCGCGCTCTCATTAGATGACACCGGGGATGCGATGTCCACCGCTGCATCGGAGGGCGGGCTAACATGCTCCGATAACGATCCGGATCCGCCGCCACCCTCCGGGGTTGTCAGCGGGAACCCGGATTTGGAGTCGGACATGTTAGCCGTGCTATCCCGGGCTGCTTCGGCCGTTGGACTGGAGATGGCTTGTCCCCCAGCTCCGCGGCCGGACCGCTTAGATGGGTGTTACGTGGTGGCTAATAAGGTGAAGCCTTCCAAGCCCCCCGTCCCTTTCTTCCCGGAGGTACACAGTGAGCTCACGCAGGCATGGAGGGCGCCTTTTTCTGCCCGGTCCTCGTGCGCTCCCGCTCTCACCACCCTTGATGGCGGGGCAGCCAGGGGAGATGAGTCGATTCCCCCGGTGGAGCGCGCTATTGCGGTCAATCTTGCCCGCGGGGCGCCTCCACCTGGAGAGGTCCACCCAAACTCCCTTCCAAAGCGTGTAAGTTATCTGAGTCTCTCACGGCCAGAGCCTACACCGCTGCGAGCCAGGCTGCATCCGCCTTGCATGCGATGGCCACCTATCAATGCTACCAAGCGGAGAAGTTGGCTGAGCTGCAGGGGGGTGGTTCTTCCTCGGGCTTGATGCATAAGCTCCGCACGGCAACCGATTATGCTCTCATGACCACCAAATCGGCTGCTCGTGCCCTGGGGAAGACGATGGCCACATTAGTGGTCCAGGAGCGCCACCTCTGGCTAAACCTGGCAGATGTGGCTGACGTTGACAAAGCTCGCTTTCTTAACGCTCCCATATCCCAGGCTGGCCTGTTCGGCGACACCGTCGGGGAATTTACCCAGGAATTCTCGGCGGTGAAGGAGCAGTCCAAAGCGATGGGGGAGGTCATCCATCAGCGGGCTCGGAAAACTGCTCTCCCCGCTGTCCCATCCGCTCCCGCTGCTCCTCGCCGAAGGCGTCCGCCCGCGGCCCCAACACCCGCTCCGCTTCCAAATGCCGAGCCAATCGCGGGTCCGCGACGCCACCGATCCAGGGCGCCGTTAAGTCCGGTAAGAGGACCGCGAAGCGTCCCTGAGACGGGCCACCTGGAGAAGAGGGGACCTGCTTTTTCCTCGGTGGAGGGCCGAGGACACATAACATCAGTAATACCACCACTGCCCCCCTCTGGGCTGGCGGTGACCAAATTCTCAATAAAAAGCAGTTTCCTCTCTCTCCGGGTGCGCAAGCCCGAGCCTTGACAGTCTGGGACGCCCCGCCTTCCAGCTCGCAGCGCCGGGCTCTTTCGCCTTAGGCTTCCAGAGTGCAAGAGAACGGGCTCCTTTCTCTCACTCCAGCCTCATCGCGGGATCCAGGGAGGAAGGTAAGAGAAATTCTCTTATTTTCGGCTCTTCCTCGGGCCGCTCTGCTTCCCGGGGCGAGCACTCCCTTCCCGAGCTGCCCCTCCGTTGGCACGTCAACGATCGCGCCGATGATGCCATTAGCGTGGGCTCTGCCAGCCTGGTTAGCGCTGCCCAGCCCGTCGCGGTGGCTCATACGGACGATCGGACTCGGCTATGCGATACAATTCGCCATTCGCCCTCCCAGGTTCAGGGGTGTCCATTTCACGAGGGTCAGCCCCGTGAGCGCCCCTGTCTTGCGAGAGGAGATTGCTATCCTCCTGGCGAAGGATGCAATCGAGCAGGTCCCTCCAGCCGAGATGAACTGCGGGTTTACAGCCCGTAATTCATCGTGCCCAAATAGAGCGGAGGGTTAAGACCAATCCTAGATCTGCGCAGACTGAACTGTCATTCACACAAAATGCCGTTCAGGATGCTCACGCAGAAACGCATACTGCAGTGCGTCCGTCCTCGGGATTGGTTTGCAGCAATAGACCTGAAGGACACGTATTTTCATGTCTCCATTCATCCACGCCACCGTCCATTTCTCCGGTTTGCGTTCCAGAGTCGAGCATGGTAGTACAAAGTCCTCCTCTTCGGGCTCTCCCTGTTTCCATGCGTGGAGGATGCCCTGTGCCTCTTCGGCGCACGCGCATCGGCATTTTTGATTATTCTTTGACTGATGTACATATATTTCATGTCTTAAACTAGTCGATTATGCACAGGGACCTGATGCTTCGGCATCTTGGCCGGTTGGGGTTTCAGGTCAACCGAGAATGAGCAGGCTCTCCCCCGGGAGAGCTTCTCTTTTTCTCGGCTTGGAGCAGGACTCGGTCTCCATCACGGTGCGCTTTTTTTAGCGCACCGGGCCAATGCTGCTCTGTCTGATTAATTCGGCAGTTACAGTGGTCCCACTGAAGTTTTTCAGAGGCTCCTGGGGCATATGACATTTGTAGCCGCTACATCGCCGCTCAAATGGTTCATATGAGACCACTTCAGCGCTGGCTTTGCGATCGAGTTTCCAGATGGGCATAGCGCGCGGAGGCACACCGGGTGTCAGTCACCACGCTGCGTCGCCGCACCTTCAGTCCCTGGATGGATTTTGCCTTCTACGGGCCGGGGTGCCCTTAGAACAAGTATCCGATCATGCTGTCATTTTGACAGATGCTTCCAGTACGGGCTGGTGGGCTGTGTGTATCGAGCATGCAGCCGCAGGTTCGTATATCGGACTTCGGTTGCGTTGGCATTTTTATTGCCTGGAGCTGACGGCAATGTTTCTCGCTCTCCGTCGGTCCATACCGGTACGGGAGGGGACACACGTGTTGGTTAGGACGGCTAGCACGGCCGCGATAGCGCGCATCGACCATTTGGGTGATGCGCGCTACTGCCGCATGTCTCAGCTCGCTCGCCATCTGCTCCACTGGAGTCATGCGGCTTAATAGCTGCGCGCCGTTCATATCCCGTACGAGCTCTCCGTGCCAGCTTACTCGCTCTCACGGCAGTTATGTTTCCGGAAGAACGGAGACTCCCACCCGGCGCGGTCCAGTTGGCCCCGGGTTCATTTTTCCCCAGTGAGCCTGCGCGCACAGACACTGTGCAAGGTCGGGGAGCGAGGGGCGGGTCTCGCTCGTTGCGCCTCCTTGGCCCAACCGGACCCGAGTTTCTGAACTCACACTCCTCGTGATGGCTCTCCCTGACGAATTCCCCGGAAAAAGCACTCCTTTTTTTGGGATGGGCACCCTCTGGCACCCGCAGCGTTCTGGAACCCCCAGGAGGGTTTCTAGACAGCGCGGTGGACTTAGGTGACCTATCAGTAGATGGTTAACACCGTCACTCAGACTAGAGCCCCTGTATAGGCAAGCCTATGTCATGTAGTGGAGTCCATTCGTTGTGTGGAGCTCTTCTCTCGGAGAAGAACCCCGGACATGCCAGATTAGTGTTGTGTTTTCTTCCTTCAGGATAGCTGGAGCGCAGGCTGTCACCCTCCACACTGAAGGTTTGGTGTGCTGTCATCCTTGCCCTCGGGGGGGCGGCAGATGACAGCGCACTGGGAAAGCATAACCTTATCAGCCGGTTCCTCAGAGGTGCGTGGCGAGATGGTTAATTCCATCCCGCCCCCCTACTCTTGCCCTCTCGGGATCTCTCTAGCCCCAGCGGTTATGGTTAGATCCGTTGAGCCACTCGTCTCAGTATCTATAAGTTTTCTGTCCATGAAGACAGCTCTGCTGGTCGCGTTGGTATCATTCTGGAGGGTTGGGATGCCGGTGGCATTTTCGGTCAGCGAATCGTGCCAGGAATTTGGACCGGCCTACTCTCACGTTTACCTGAGACCCCGGTTCAGCTTGTGCCAAGGTTCGTACCACCCCCTTTATATTAAAGTGGTAGTGAACCTGCGAGCGCTGTCTGCGGAGGAGACAGGCCCAGCCTTTCATTGTATGTCCGCGCACTGCGCTTAATGTGACATGTAGAGCGTACATCTTTGAGCAGCTCTTTTCTGTTATGATCGGCAGAAGGGAAGTACCGTATCAAAACAGAGGTTGGTTCATTCTAATAGTATGCCATCACCCTCGCTTCATGTGCCAGGGTGAGCTGTGTCCCCCGGTAAGAGGCGGTGCCTCCTTTTCGGCGCGAGTACGCAGCACCTCTTAACAGATTATGCAAAGCTGCGGGCTGGGCGACACCTAACACATTCGTGAGGTTTTGTAATCTCCGAGCGGAGTCGTTTTCTTCCCGACTATTGGGTAATCCCGATCAGTCGGGAGGAAACTAAACTCGGTGTCAACAACGCTTGCTGCGCCATGCTCCCTAACACGGAGATACGTGCGCCTTTTTTATTCTGCTAGTAAGTTTCCCATCTGGCGAACCCTAGAGAATTCCTCCGAGGCCCCCAGCACTCATCTCAGCGGAGGAGTCGAGTGCCTGGCTCAGTGTGATGTCTGGTATGCCCAAATTGGTCTACCCACATGCTGAGGTTCGGTGCCGGCTATGCGCGGTTCCCACGGTAACCCCATATGCATATATTAACCACGGTGTGTTCCCCCTGTCCAGGCGGACCCGTGTCTTCCCTAACCGCTAACCAGCTTATCATATGTAGCACTCCCCCTTATTAGGGCTAGTCCATATGCTCCTATTGCCATCAAGTCTCCCCTCTTGGGTAGCAGGTGGCCTCCGCAGCGTCCTCCCCCTTCAGGGACTGGCACGCTTTCCCAACGTACTGTCGTAATTTAAAATCCCTAGTCTATATTAGCTAGGTAAAAAGCACATTACGAACCCCGATCCAAATCTAAA
>CAIGQW010016517.1:0-13563 GCA_903798125.1 Danio choprae
ACATATACATATATATTCATACATATACATATACATATATATACATACATATATATGCATGCATGTATGTATATGTATGTACATATATTATTTATCTATGCACAAACTGTACATGCCCACTAAAAATGCAAAATCTGCTCTAATAACATGCCAACACAACATTTCTATGTAGTATACAATTTTTTTCTGCTTAGTGACATTTCGTTTAAAATTTTCACTTCTGTGAAACCCTAATTGTGTTTTCTAAAAATGAATATAAACAAGTCTAAAAACATGTAACCTTTTGAATTATTTTGATCAATTGTCATTTTATACTAAATGACAATATTTTTAAACCAATTTAGACCTATGCAGTATTACCCCCCAACCTTTTAATAAAAGTTTATTTACACATGTACCTATATTTCATAATATTTGTCTTAAAAACCTTTTGAGTACAATGCATATCTACATGAATGCATGAAACTTTGGCACTTTGTAAGGCTGAGCAATTAATCAAACATGATTTTCATGCACATTTTGTAGGTAATCAATGAATGCAGTTAAATCTTCTGTTTATTCAGCAACCGCTATGGGGATTTCCTGGGTTTCTTTGTGAGCATTTGAGAGTTTCTGAAAGTTTCCTCTGGTCTTCATAGGATATTTACTGCTGATTACACCATGCATCCCTGACAAAATGTGCATGACAATCGTAGCTTACTTTGATAAAACCACCTGTAGGTGAAACACTCTTTTCCTCTCCATATGCACCAGACACTTTCTTATAAGCACCCCACACTTCTCAGAAGACATTGTGCAATTCTCAGTGTGCTCCACACAGGTGAGTGGGCTTGTCAAACCAACAGTAGAACAAGCTCTCTCCTTTCAGTATGATCAGACCTAAGACTTGTCATAACATTTATATGCTGCTTCTCTCTGATACGAAGTGCTTCTTTAATGCACATTTGGAAGTCGCTTTGGATAAAAGCATCTGCTAAATGAGCAAATGTAAATGATTAATCAGCCAGCTTTACCACTTTACCCTTGAATATCTATCTATTTGTGATGGTTGACATCTCACCTCTTTAAAGCAGGGTGAAGGATTGCGCATCTGTTCCAGCATGGCCCACTTGACGGTGGCCTGCCGGATGTTTCCATCATATTCTCTGGAGCTCTGTGTCCCACTCGGCGTGCCCCGCGAACGCTCATAACCCGGCTCATTGAAGTACGGCTCAGCCACCAGAATCAGAGACTGAATCGACACCAGCACCTAAAACACACACAAACAGAGGGAATGACAACCGAATCAAGTGACTCTTCTATGACCAGAGCACTACTGTCCCTGTGCCTGATTTCCATTTATTGATCTACCGGACGCTAACTGTAGCACTAATCAATGGAGACATTTCTATGAACTGCTGGCAGCAGTACATGAGCACGAGTGAGAGGAGAGAGAAGAGTAGAGGCTTATCAGATCGATATTACAGGGGGAAACGGCTTCTCTACCTATTATTTAGAGAGGTATGATGGAGAGGAGGAGGATAGGGAGGGTTCACATGTGGCCAGATCATTACTGGACACAATCCAGAATTGGGATGTTGCAGTTCCTTCACTGTTGTGTTAATTTGACTGAATATTTTCTGAAAGTGTTGAACTGAGAGACGGTCTTTTGCACTGGTTCAGGTCTCCCGAAACAAATAGTCTTCATTTGTTGAAATTATATGGCAAGCAAAACAAAAAACAAAAACAAAAAAACTACTATTTTCTTAAAACTGTTTTTTTAAAGAGAGAAATGGAAAAGGGAGAGGATTTGGCACACCTGTAGAAAGCTAGAGGTCTGTGGGTTCCATTTCTCCTCAGGACGTCCATGCCAGGTGTTCAGGATACTTAAACAAACCTGGTCGTCCAAGGAACGAATAGAAGAGAAAGAACATAATGATTATACCAATCAATGTCAATCACAGAACAAACAAGAATGCTTACTGACTGACCAATACATCAAGAAGACAGATAAAGTAGTAAATATCTGGCAATTTTAATATAATTAAAATTTATTAAAAGTAGTGTTAATTAAAAGTTCAAAAGTAAAACAAAAGTGACAAAGTCAAAAGTAAAAAAAATTACTTAAAACAGTAACTTAAAGCAACCATGGGCTGTAAAATAAAAGAAAAAAATATCTGAAAATATAAAGTAAATAAATAAAAATTTTATAATTTACATTCTGCCAATGTTTGCCCATGTTGTTATATTATCAGCACATGCTGAAAACTATAATAAACTATTTTATATAAATAAAATTATATAAACAAAATATTCTAACATTAATTATATATAAAAATTTTACTGTCTAGTTATTAGTATTTGTATTGCCACAAAAACAAACAAACAAACAAACAAACAAACAAAAAGCCAGCAAAAAGTGACCCTCACCTTGCCATCATTGTAGAGGTTTGGGTTGAAGCGGACACTGTGGCCCCCGGTGGTCTCCAGATTAACCAGAGGAGGGGAGTTGGGATAATCTTGAGGAAAATAGACATCAAATTCGAAACAGCCATTGGCATATGGTGTGTCTGCAGGCCCTGTTATCAACACCTAAGAGAGGGGGGGGGGGGAATAATTCATCAAAATGTCTTTAAAACACAGTCAGCTACACAGAAAGACATGTCTCCAAAAACCACTGTTAAATTAACATTAATTAACAACAACAACTAAATGACAATCACTATCAGACCTGCCTGAAAAATGCAAAGCAAGTAACTTGATTTTAACCTGTTAATTTGTTCTTTTGTATAATTTTTTGTTATTGGTTGTAATTTGCTTGCTTGTATATTATTGACTGCTCACTTGTCTTCAATAATGAAACTTACTATTAAGTAATAGTTAAGCGTATAGTTTTTTCAGTCACAATGTATTTTTAGGTACTATTCTCGCTATTAACAAAATATTGAATATGACTTTTAGACCAATGTACTACAAATGAGCTGCTTATTAATAGCAAGGTAGTAGTTGGGTTTAGAAATTTGGTAGGATTAGGGATATAAAATAAGATCATACCATCGTACCAAGTACTAATAAACAGACAATATCTTAATAATAGTAATAAGCCACTTATTAATAGTTGTGGCTAAAATGTGCTATACAAATAAACTACTAACTAACTAACTAACTAACTAACTAACTAACGGGAATTGGTACTTTAATTGAAGTGCTACCGGTTTTTCTCTAATACTGAAATTGAAATGGGTAACGGTGAAAATTACTACATTGACAAAATTGCTACATGGCATTATATATTAGAATAAGAACAAAAACAACACTTTGATTTGTTTTACACCTTTGCTTATTCTTTTTTTTTAAAGCTAGGCCAGTGAACTTTTGTCAGGACAAGTGAAAATCTGAATAACTGGCCTGACCAGACCAATAGTAGAAATCCTTTTGGTTTTAAAACTGGCAAATTAAAAGATTAAGTCATGAATAAATATTTTTATTTTAATTAATATTTATTTTGATTACTTTTAATCAATGCTGTTGCAATATTTCCCTGTGGTACTGAACATCATATAGAGTATAATCTTTTTAAGGTATAATATAAAAAAATGAAGGAAATTCTAATATTGTGACAACACTAAAAGAAACGTTTGGCAGTTGAGGGAGAGGAAGATTTGAGGACTGTAATGGCATCCAGTAAATCTCTGTCCACTGCAGGCAGCAGAGCAGCACTCAGGCGTTAACACTGTTTTGACATGACCATTCAAACGCAACACTAAACACACACAAAGCTGTGCTCACACACTCAGTGTAGGTTCAATCCAGAAAGCTCAGTTTACTATTAATGTCCATTAAGATTGTATGAAGTGTGGAGGTCTGCTGTTAGGGGTCAGTGTTCGTAGACAGAGCAGCGAGTGACCAGTTGGACCGGGGCTTTGCCTGTGGTCTGGCCTGACTAAGACGTAAGGCTCAAGCCACACACACTGACATTTACACACTCAGAGTAGAGCCCGGGTCAAAAGCACATCTCAAATGTCATTAGGAAGAAGAGTGTACATTCACGTGTGTGTGTGTGTGTGTGTGTGTGTGTGTGTGTGTGTGTGTGTGTGTGTGTGTGTGTGTGTGTGTGAGCGTGATGCCACAGGACAGCAAGTGTTTTGTCATGCAACAGAGATCGAAGGTGCATCAAGGCTTTATTTAGTCAGTCGTGAAAATTAACAATGTAACAGAATATCTAACTCATATTATTCTTTCATTAACGTATTCAACATATTTGATTATTTTTAAATAGTATTATTATTTAAATTACAAATACAAAATTACTACATATGCTTGTTAAATTAATCGACTCACAGCGTTTGATCAGCTAATTGATTTTGAATAAATTAAATGGAAAAATCTGTAATTTAGACCATTTCAATGTGGTGTCATTGGCACATAAACATTTCCTGCTTGTTGTCAAGCTAATTCATAAGCGTAACAAGAGGCAATTCATTCATAAATTTACGTTAAACAGCTATCATAGCATTATTTATCAATATGTTGACCATTTTGGATTCTCGAAACCTATGCAAATTAAAAATGTAAAACAGGAAATAAGTTAGGACCCGTGTTATTGTTTACATCCCTCAAAATGGTCTATACAATGGTATTAAACAACTAACATTTTATGGCCTGCTCTCATATGCTTATTATAACATTATTTATTGCAGTGTTGTATAAAGTCAATACCACATCTGTACTTGTTTAACGAACCCATTCACAGAAATTGATTACATAAATTAAATGAATGACTTTTTATTAATGTTTTTATTACATTTCTATTGTTATTAATTATCTACACACTTATGTAAATTACACTTGTATTGTACACATTAACTTACTGAACTGCGGTATAAAATCAATACAACATTTGCACTCGACAAAAAGAGCACTCGTGATACTACACGTCTTCAAAGATTTTCAATTTTGCAAATGTCAATCAGTTTTATTGAGTTTCTTGTTATTGACTTTGCTATTAATAGTATTTGAATACAGTTTGACCGCATGAAGGCCTTTTCTATCTTCAGTTGCCTAAATCACACTCTGTTAGGATTACTAATAATCGAGCTTATCTTGCAACTAAAAAGGCGGCTTGGAGAAATCTAGTCATACCTTCATGATGTCAAGCCTTTCTTCATCGCATCGGACGAACACGCTAGAGGAAGAGGAGAGCGGGAGGGATGTGGAGAGAGTGACGGCCTCCTGTGCTAATCGTCGAGCACGAGCGGCACTGTTAGCGTCGCTGGCATTTTTCACCTGAGACAGGTAATGGTAGTTCACCTTAAACACCAGCTTAGAATCCTCATCCTCACACACCATCTCAAACGTGTCTGTGAGGAGAAAGAAACACAAACAGTTCATTATCAAACTCATAAAACATGATTAGCCTGAAAACAAACAAAAAAAGCCTTCATATTTCCTAAAGAAACAGCTGTATTGTGTATTCTGAAAGGTTTGTTCTGTGTGGGCCAGAGCAAACCTGTTTACAGTCACGTCAGTTGAGATTACCTCATTCGCCTGAGGTCGGGCTAAATCATTTTTGGCAGAACAAAACTCTTGCCATCAATCAGAGCAAAGACAGATGAGCAACGACAAACAGAAAAGCCATTCTAGCAGCTACAGAACAAAATCCTCCCCATTTCAATTCATATAAGGAAAACAAAAGCAGCTGAAGGGTGAAAAAAACTGTATTTTCACAAATGCAAAAAAGAGCGGGAAAATGTGTTGTGATTTTACAATATTTATTACATATAATTTAATCAAATCAAATAAAATAGCCTATTATTAATAAAAAATGCAAATAAAAATAGAAAGATTTTATTTTAGAATATTATATTTGTTTACCTGGATGTCATGTGTCCATTAACCAACATCAAATAATCATGAACATGTGAAGGTATTGTTAAATATTAATTCAAAAGCTCAGGAGGTACAGCAAACATTTTGCCGCAAAAGGGGTTTGGATGGGGAAAACGAAATCTGGTTCCGATAAAGCTACTACAAATTGTGAATTTATAAAAACAATTTTGGCTAATAATTTTTTTAACCTTATCAAATGTTTTGGTCAACCAATTTAGCCATGAATTTAGCCATTATACCATCACAATGTATATAAAGTAGTGTAATATATTTGTAAGTAACAACAAAATCATTTTGATACTTGCTTGAAGAGTTCAAGTGTTTTAAAGAAACATTTAAAACATCCTTAGATTATCACAAATGTAAATTTAAAAAATTGTTAGTATTGAATATTTAATATCGGCCAACAATGAGTACGTTTACATGGACACCAATAATCCAATTTTAATACGATTAAGACAATACTCTGATTAAAAGTCTACCATGTAAACAGCGATATTTGATTCATTGAATCGGATTAAGGTCATAATCAAACTAAACAAATCAAAATAAGACGTGGAGTACGCCGATTTTAGTCGCATTACTGAAGTGCAGTACAGACATGTAAACACCTTAAACTATTGCCGTCATGTAGGACTTGTCGCTGCATTTTGCGTCAGGATAGTCTATACACACACACGGCTGTTTGGCACTATTCTCAGCACCAACCGAGAAGGACCACAGACACAGAGTTTTTTTTTTCTTTCCATTCAGTGTGCGGTATTAAATTCCATTAAAACAACATTCTTCCAAGGAGTCCTTACTTCATACGCACATCCAATAACTCATTTGTCACGCGGGGGCATGAATGAAATGTTCCTGAATTAAAATGAAACTGCCTGACTGCAGTTAAAGTCGACAAATAAAAAATTAAACACCTGAAATGACCTCAAACTGCGGAGGAAACGTGGTTAGCATGGTGACACAATGACGTTAATTGAACTGTGTTATAACATGTAAAACGGGATCACGAAAGGAACTCATATAAACACCTTAATCATATTATTGTCTTATTCATATTAAGACAAATAATTCAATTGCTGATGTCCATGTAAACGTAGTCACTGATGCATTTAAAATAGTTACTCAATATATTACAGATATATTATGCATCCCTAAAATATTCAATAACATTTTGTAAAAATAAATAAATAAATACATAAAGTTAAACACACACACACGAACACACACAATAAGCAACATTTTAAATTAAATGATTAAAAACATTAAACTTTAAAAACAAAAATATTTGTCAGTGCATAAATACTGATATATGCTGTAGTGATGCCTTTTCAGTCTGTACATTTTAAGCAGGCTAATCATCAAGCCCAAGACATATTTCAGAACTCACCAAATTGTAGTTTCTTCATAGCTGCTGTATATTTCTCCTCCATTGAGCGCAAGATGGACAGCGGTTTGGGCCTTGCTGCTGCCTTCTTTGAGCTCTCTGCCATCTTCCTCTCTGAGAAATGAGACAGAAACGCACAAAAAAACATCTTGAGTGTGAGTATGGATGTTTCACAGTAGCCTGGATGTAGGATGTGTTTGAGTATGTCACATCTTCAATCCTTTCATCTCAGAAACCCCAAAACATCCCTACGAGCCGCAAAAATAACCCACATGCCTCACCTGCTTGGCTTTGTTGCTAAGCCATGTATGTGTATGTATTGTTATAGATGTTTTTATTTCTTTATTTTACTACTTTTTTTGCATACTTTGCACTGAGATGTGTATATGTGGCATGAGGTATTTGTTATAGCTGTGTGTAATATATATTATAAATTTTATATGTCCATGTACACATTTTCTCATTGTTTGTGTAAGTAAAGTTTTTTTATTTATCTGTAATAATAAAAATGTATTATTAATACCAATTACAGAATAATAGAACCAAATAAATAACAAATATTAAAAAAAGAAAGTTATGCAAAAGTAACCTACAGTTGAAGTCACAATTATTAGTCCCCTGTATATTTTGTCCCTAATTACTGTTTAATGTAAATATTTTTTCAACACATTTCTAAACATAATAGTTTTAATAAGTAATTTCTAATAACTGACTTCTTTTATCTTTGCTATGATGAAAGTACATCATATTTTTCCACATATTTTTTTAAGATACTAGTATTCAGCTTAAAGTGACATTTAAAGACTTAACTATGTTAATTAGGCAAGTTAGAGTAATTAGGCAAGTCATTGTATAACAGTGGTTTGTTCTGTAGACAATAAAATAAATATTGCTTAAGAGGGCAAATAATATTGACATTAAAATGGTTAAAAAATTTCTAGCCAAAATAAAACAAATGAGACTTTCTTCAGAAGAAAAAATATTATAGAAAGTACTGTGAATAATACATAATTTGGGAAATATTTGAAAAAAAATAAAAATTCACAGGAGGGCTAATATTTTTGACTTTAACACTTGCATCAATATGACAAAACATTCTGATAAGAAACAAAACCCCACTTTGATCTCACATCCATGAGATTTGATAATTAAAGACTCCCACTGAGACACGCTCCACTTGCAAATTTGCTACTTTGATAAATGACAAGGAGCACAAAACGCAGCGTTGCTACACAAATGACTTGCTGCATTTGTGTTCCCCCAATTCCGATGGTTATCGAGAGCGTCAGGCTAATGACGGCGACAGCAGCAGCAGACCATCACAACTACAACGAGACACATCAGACCCGTTAGGGCTACAACACAATTAAACCTCCTATATTTAGGAGTTTTATTGCATTCCTGACCATTTCACAGTGGTCGCAGACATATGTCCCTCCCCACACAGACATGCATCATGGCAGCCAATCAAATTACCATGCCGTTTAACAGGGCTGATAACAGCTACGCTTTGAATACGAGCCGTATAAAAATCCCACCAAAACCGATAGCTCCTTTTACCCTCACCTCATCACATTAGCGCATGAAATTGATTGTTATATCAATACCAAACTACAGAAAACCATTCTCGACCAATCAGAAGCCATGACTTCACTGTCTCTCCGGTAATTTTTTTTTTTTGAAGACTGAGTACTAATTAAGCAGTTAAACGAGGTGGTGAGTGTAATGTCTCACTGCTCTTATCATATAGATTTTCCTTATGGATAGTGACAGGAGCATTGATCCGCCTCACCACATTTAACGCCCCTTTTATTCACTCGTCACAGAGAACAAGAGACCCAAGGGATTGAGATGTGGACTTTCATACTGGGTCTCCAAAGTTATAATTCCAAACCTCTTTAACTCCTGATGACCACTAATGTTTTCCAGTACAACAAATGCTCAAAGGTCTAAATCTTCCAATATTTGACCTTGAGTATAGGTGTGCAAACTTGTACTTGAAAGGTCATGATTCTTTAGAGTTTAACGCCAAGTAAAGGTCTTCAGGGGTTTACTTTTTAGTCCAAAGCTTCAACGAATGCCTCAGACATGGTCAGGCTTGGTATTAGTGACCTCAGATCTCAGGTCATTTAAAATATAGTTGAAGTCAAAATTATAAGCCCTCCTGGGAATTTATTATCCTTTTTCAAATATTTTACAAATGATGTTTAACAGAGTAAAGAATTTTTCATAGTATTTTACCATTTTATGGTCAATATTATTAATGCCTTTAGGCAATATTTTTTTCCTGATTGTCTACGGCAGTGGTCCCCTACCTTTTTATCACCTTTTTATGATCACAGACTGGTCAACACTTGACAATTTTACCGCAAACCAGGCGGGATGGGAGGTGTTTCATAAGTTGCTAGGCAACCATCAACCGTTTTCTCAGAGGATGACAAGCTGACAAAACATTGCTGCCACTCTGATACAAGTTTTATTTATAGAGAAAATTACAAAATTAGAAAATTGCGCTGTTTGGGTGTTGTGTGTTTGTCTGAGATAATTAGTCTACCGAAATGTGTATATTCCATACAAGCTGAAGCTGATCGGTCAGTTCTTGTCACGTGACTCGCGGTGCGCTCGCAGCATTCATTCATGGGTCTGGATGGCTCGAGCCAAAAAAAAAATTCAAAAGGGCTACTAATTCTGACTTCAACTATGTTTTTTTTTTAATATATGGAACCCATAAGACCCATAAAGGTTGCAGTGATTAACAGTGATTGAAGACTTTTCAGCACACACTTGAGCATTTGTGTAAAGGGCATTTTTTCAAAGAATCAAGGATCAAGGATTCTTTTTACAAAGAATCAAGCGTTGCATGCAGACTTTCAAATATTGGCCAATTGCAGAAGTGGGCACCTATTTTATTTTCTTCAAAAGATTGTGCCCCTTATAATCAAGTGTGAAAATAAGGATGGAAAAATATAAAAAGAAGAAAAAATTTCTGCGGTAGGGGAAGCCACTGTGGGCCTTTTTTCCCTCATATAATTACACAACGAACGCAGTCATAATAGGATTTTGGAAATGAGAGACCACTATTTGGGGCCACCAAATATATATATAGAAATTAATTAACAAATATTGCACATTTATTGTTGTAAATGCATTGCAAATTGTATTAGTTAAAATCTAAAACTGTATTTTAAGTCCTTCAATAACCAGATGTGATTCATCTCAAGAGCTTTGAACCTTAGGATTGGGAATTGTCATTATCACATCTGTTTCTCTGAGGGGGAATTAAAGTTGATCCCCCTCCATGTCTGAAAAAAAGCCCTGACCATAACTAAGGATTGCTAGTTCAAATTAAACACTTTAAGAATTAGAAAGACATAGATTACGTCTAGTCTGACAAATGAAACTGCCTAGTACAGCTGACTGTCCAAACTCTCGAAAACTCCTCAGAGAAAATGACCAGGCTTTACAGCCTCTGGTGAGGCTCTTTGGTGAAGAGCCGTTTCTCTTTGGCTTATTTTGTCAGAGTAAACAGTCACTGCACGTCCCCCAGGGCCATCAGACAACTAAGAAGTGTGTCTTCAGCCTGTGAAATGCCCACCATCACCCTCAACACTGACCACTACACATTCTGCTTTTTACCTTCTGCTTAAGACTTGAGCACTAAGAAATCATGAAATCAAGAGAACAGCTTTTCTTCAGAAGGTTTTTGTGGGGACAAACAATTTTTAAAAAGCTTGTAACAATTGTAACAATTCTTTTGAGGAACATTTTTCAGAACAAAATCTTGTTACTATTGTTGTGTATATAATGAATCCCTGTTGAATAAAACCAGCTTTTAGCATTCACAATTTTCAAATGTTTTATGGAGTACAATCCACTGATAGCACTTCAACATTTATCCCACTGCCTCATTTTTTTCCTTGAAGAATGTAAATATAGCACAACTCTGACCAAGGGCTACATATGCCTTCAAAAACGTAGAAAACAGTAATCGATAAAAATGAGTCAATAGCTGTTTTCATCCAAAGACTCAAACTGAACCGGAATATCACTCAAAATATTTGCAAATAAAGCACCGTTTCCATCTAATAAGTCAAAGAGAACAAAACAGGAACCAAAAAAACGAAATGGAATTTGCTGCAGTAGAAGCCATTGTGGGCCTTTTTTCTTATATAATTATTAGGGGTGTAATGATATTCAAACTGAACAAAAAACAAAAACAAAAACAAAACATGGTATGCCCCTCTATAGGTTTGGAGCACAGCTAGCAAAGACCCTTCTGGAAAGAAATAATACTAATACCAAATGATGACAATGTGGTCTGTCTGCTGGTTTGTCTATTAATGCCATCCCATTGTACCCCAGTACCGACATGAAAGCGATTGTCATTGATGTATACATCAAGGTATCTGCAGGTTTCTGAGATTTATATTTAGGACTTTAAGACATTTTTAATACCACACAGAATTAAATTTAAGACCAATTGTATAGTACAGAATTAGCAAAAAAAACAAGAAGCATACAACAAAACTAATGACCATCCTTAACATTGATAATTATACATATAAAGTGTGAAAGACCTTAAAACATTATTAGAAAAAGACTATAAATGGACTATGTTGTTCTGTTTAAGAAAATATTCTTTACGGGGTTGGTTCGATTGCATTTTTTACGGCTAATTCAAATCTTATTTTTATCCTATGGGATTTAAGACTTTTTAAGACATTTTAAGGATCCGCGGACAACCTGATACATTGACTACATGTGCCTGTTAAACAAAATCACATCACTGTTTTGATGCACGTGCTGGAATATATTTGCTAAATGTGTTACGTAGTCCATGTACATTTTTTCTTATCAGATAAAAACTCTTTAACTTAGTTGTGCATATTGTATGCTCATCTTGGTGTTTCCATTAAGCATATTTTTATGCAAAAGTGTAAAATGTGCATACAAATAGGTGGATAAAACAGCCAGTATGTCCAAAATTAGAAATTCATTAAATACTATCTGCAAACAATTTAATAACCAGAGCATAATGGAAGCATTCTGGAAAAGAGCAGATTCAGATGTGGAGGTTCTCACCATGATTGGCTTGTCGAAGGTTTGTGGTGGCAGCATAAACGATCTCTGCAGTCTTCTGGATATCAGGAACTAACAAGGTCAGGCCTTCCGGCTCAGGGTCAGATGTTTCCGCTTTCATCACCCCTTTACTTTTGTCTTTCTTTGACCTACGGTAGAGAAAACCCCATCATGAGCCACATTTATGACAATTAATAATGGGTTTTGGATTGTATTTGTTTGCTTGTGAAATAAGTCACTGCTCCCTTAAAAAGAATTGCTGTTTAAAGATTTTTCACAGAAGTTTCACATTCACCACAATAACAGAAACAAAAACAACAGCATGTCCTCAAGAGCTTCTGAACCTCTTTCGTCCCCAACTCTGAAACAAACACGCACACCGTTTGTCCTGAGAGGTGCTAGTACATAATGAATGCATCAAATGAGCAGCAGATTGTGGCTTGTCCCAAAGTAAACCAAAAAACACAACATCCAGCTGTCCTCTGGCTAAGCACACGCCCCTCACAACATGCAGCTTTCATTACGCATGAGGAGAGGAAATGAAAGAGACATAAAGGAGAGAGGGAACGTGAAATCGTGAATGTCCTTTACCTGTATGTGATGCAGAGGACAGTAATTAAGTTGCTGAATGATGGCCTTGTCATTTATGTAGTGCATGTATCCTCATGGACATGTCCGCATCCCCTCTGAGACTAACAGGCTATCGCTATAAACATCTCACGACCCATGAAGACCAAGCCATTATACAGAAATAGATGATAAATCAGATGATAAATCAACTCACTACTTTGCATATCAACCTCTGAAGTCTACTTGGAGGAGAATTTTAAAAAAGGAAAAAAAAAAAAAAGCTAAATATAATTTAATATGAAAACAAACCAATTAGAAATAACAACACACTTTTAGCATAATATAATATATAATTGAATAGAATAAATTAATAATATAACATTTAATTAAATATTGATATGTTTCACAGTTATAATTATATGAAGTTATAAAATACAATAACGTGATTATTAAATACATTTTAAAATTACTTTACACTGACAATAAAACTAAACGTTGAATAAAAGTAAAACAATATATTATTAATTTTATGTAATTAAATAACATTTCAAATAATAACAAAATGTATTAGTTATATTTAAATTCATTAAGTTTAAATAAGCTATTAAACATTTAACTTTTTAAAAAAACCACACACACACACACACACACACACACAC
>CAIGQW010016542.1:0-10781 GCA_903798125.1 Danio choprae
TATATATATATATATATATATATATATATACACACACATACACACATACATATATATATATACATATAAACTAAATACTTTTCTCTAGGGCTGTGCAATTTATCGAAATTCAGTTTCAATTTCGATTTTGGCTTCTAACGATTATAAAAAAATATGAATCAAGATAAAATGATGATTGCATCATATCCCGCCCCTTTCAGAAGTAGCCTACACATTCGTATCTCTGCAAAGCTCAGTTTCTCATGAAAATGACACGCTTCATTTATTGATGTGTATTCGATTCATTCATGTTTTCAAAAGCATGAAAGAGAACGCATGTTGTTGTTGTTTGTGTGTGCGCTCAGCCTCTGAGATGCACACATTTAAAGACATTTTAAGGTGAGAATGGACAAATACATGCAAAAATGTGTCAAAACGCGGTGCGTAGTGATTACTCACATTAACCCCCATTTATTACTTTACTGAACATAAAGAGTTGAGAATGAAATGGCATGTGAAAGGGAAAACATAAAGGGGACTGCGCTGCTCTTAAATCACTCACTGCTCTTGACTGAAGGACTTGTGAAGCTTTAATTAGAAACAAATCAAGTTTAAATTCTTACAGTGAATATGCTTAAAGCAGATTTTGTTTTATTAGTATATTTTTATTCTATAGTGATTGTGAGACCTTTTTGTTAGTTTGTCCAATTCTATTTCAGTATTAAGAATTGTGAAATTGAAAGATCTTTGATATGTATAGGTGTACAATCAACCTTATTTACAGGGGGGGGACTATATATATTTTCCAGAACTTTTTGGTTTTAAATAATCATTTTAAATAATCGTGATTACAATTTTGACCAAAATAATCATGACTGAGATAATCTAACAGCCCTATTTTTCTCTAAAGATACTGAACTGTTTTCTGTCAGTGGATACATATAAATTATCGCCAAAATTATCGCAATAAACACCAAAAATTACTGTGATATGATTTTAAGTCCCTATGACCCATCCCTAGTTTTAGCCAATCACAATCAATCAGCTTCACTGACCACAACAATCCCACTTCTAGAGCCAATCAGACCCATTACCCACAATCACAGTCGCACAGCAGAACCAATGAGACCAATTAGCTGCAATCACGCTCGCACTGCAAAATCAATCAGCGTCTCCATTCAGTCCCAGAAGAAAGAAAACTATTTCTCATGTAACAAAACAGACTCCTTTATTGCTTCGAAATCAATCACAACGAACCCAAAGCACTCGGGCGGTTGTAAACCCAAATGCTGTTTTACAGAGAAAATAAACATGTCAGTGTTAATCTGTCTATGAGTTGTAGAGAACCTTCCAATGCTGGACGCCAGACTATTTTCTGGCTGTTTTGTTCGTACTTTCGGTGTGTTTAAAGCTGGAAATAACACTGAAGCTGAGATTAAATGAGCTGCTGGTTACACTGAAGGATATAAGGAAAGTATGTGCACTGAAAAACCTTTAAAATACATTTTGCCTTAATTTTCTCATGACTGTGTTGGTTTCAATCTAGGGCTGCATGATATTTGAAAAATCAACTAAAATTGCGATATTTTTCTCTGCGATATAAATTGCAATGCGAATATAATTTCTCCAGATGGCTTAAAGGTGCAGTATGTAAGTTTGACACCCAGTGGTTGAACTAGGTGTTGCCTTCCTGGATCAAAACAAACGCAAGCGCAGGTTGCCAGATTGAAGACCAAAATAAAACAAGTCTGACGAGCTTAAAGGTTGATTTAAGTCGTGTTCTATATAAAAGCAACGGCATGCGATAGGAGGAGTATTTTCCATATTAAAAGGAGTTTTTGTCCTTACCAACACCTGAAATTGATATATTAGAAACGGCTTCTATTTCTTGCAGCTGAACAACAGATAAACTGACAATGATCACCTCAGGTACACCTCATGTGCTTTATTCAGTGTTAAATGCTAATAATGTGAGTTTGAATGCCATTTTACATGACATTTATTGCCATACTGCTGAAAGCAGCAGCAGATAGTTCACCTCTGATCTTAAAAATAAAATAAACCATTTGAAACTGAACTTTAGAACTGCTATTCAGTCCAAACCAACACATATCAGTGATTCAGCATGTACAATTTAAAATGACGTTAAAGAGGTTTATAATGTTAAATGTTAAAGAGGTTTAATATGTATTAATTAGATTATAAACCTTACCATTTCATTGGAATGCACTAATTCTAAGTGCACTATTCTGTGCTTCTGAATGGCTGTATTTACATTTATTTCGTGTTTCGTCTGGTGCAAACAGCCAAGTTGCTTATCACTGCAAATCTTGTCACAAAGCGTCTTGTTAGGACACAATTTAACCTGCTCACCTAATGTTTACGTTCGTAATATTTATATTATTTGCTAATTAATAACCTCATGTGGAACTCTGAATCTGCGTCTCAGTCTGCTACTGTCCACCAGAGGTCACATGCTTAGAGAGCCTTCCTGACTGAATGAATGAATGAAATACGCAGTTTTCCACCAAGGCAGCCCGGGGTGCTGAAATATAATTGGCTAAACAGGCAGTGGGCGGGACATTCTGGCACGTAGCTCGCATTTTCAAAGCCGAATAACTGACTTTAACAATGTTTTTCGGATAAACAAGCATGTTCACTTAGCATGTCTCTTAAATATCTGCAAACATATGGTATTTTTATGCTCTAGAAGAGTCAAACACTTACACACAGCACCTTTAAAAACCATTTGGAAAGTCATTAATTTAGATTGATTGGGATAGTTAGTAGGGGAGTTGATCATGTAAAGGCCTATATATCATTTTATATACATACATTTTTATATAATTTGTTATATACATGTAATTAACAAACTACAGACATAAAAAACACAATGGAGTAAAGATGATAGTTTAGTAAACAGCACTTTCTGCAGGTTTTCTGGGGAGTCATTTTATTGTCAGTAACAGCAACGACGTTGTAACGAGGGAAACAGTAACTCATTTGATTACTCGTCACTGAAAAAAGTATCACCGTTTATTTATAGCGCCGTTATTCCCTTTACTGTGTTCCTCACACAAAGCAAACACACTTAATTCACATTTTGAGCTGAACTCGTATTTATACAGATTATTAACAACAAAGATGAGTAAACGATACATTTTGTAGTAAAACATCACTATAAAAAGCTCAAACTGAAGCGAACATGTTTAAACAATACTGCAGTTCTCAAGTTCAGCTACTCCATCAAACGTCCAGTCAAAAATGTTTCCACACGTGTCAAATGTAGTGAAGATTCGCATTATCAGCTCATGCTTCAGAGTGATTTATGTGCTCCACCAGAACATAAAATGTCTTTATTACTTTGGCTAGCTTGAAAGTGACTTCATGAATACTTTCCTCCCTGTTGACCTAGAAACATAAACTTTTAAGAATCCTCAATAAAGTATTCACGGCTGCTGTAATCTTTTCTGTGTAACTCAACTCTCTGTTTATGAGAATCTGTCTCCACTAGCAACACATATGAGGATTTAGCTCCAGAGCATTTCTCTCATTGCATTAACCGAGAGCTAACCATTAGCATTAGCATTCTAAATGGCTATCACAAGCTAATCTTAAAAAAATGGGGTCTCATTTATTAATGTGGCGTACACACAAAATAGGTAGAAAGTCCCACGCTAAAGTTGTGATCTATAGAAAAAAACAAAGTTGATGTGAGAATTTGCAGGGCTGTAAGTAAACTCTTGGCTCTTTTTGGTAGCAGAGCTTACGTTTCCTGGCATAAACAAGTAAACTCTAAGATTGGTAAATAGCAATCAGTTTGCTTTACTTAAAGAACCCCTATTATGCATAATAAAAGGTCATATTGTGGTTTTGGCGGTCTCCAACAACAGGCTGATATGCATGCAAGGTCAAAAAAACGCTTTAATTGTCTTATAATATGCATTTATTTTTACCTAATTATCCCAACGACTCCCATACGATTTGTTCAGCGATTCATTTGTTCCTAAACCCCTCCTTTGCGTGAGGCTAATCTGCGCTCTGAGACAGAGAGAGAGTATTTGTGACCCCAATGCAGGATATCTGTGAGCCCAATGCAGGAATGCATTAAAGCAATGCAGTTAAACACCAGCATATTCCTCTATTCTTAACCACAAGTAATAACAATGACACTGACACTGACAAACGACACGGCACTGACAAACAGCGGGAGATTGCGAGAACATCATATCATCATATGAGCTATAATGATTAATAAATAGATTTGAATTTATGCTGCTGTACGTTTACTATTAGGAAGGTTTCTATGCAAACTTTATAAATCAGACCTCCGAGTCGTAAACACCATATGAATGATCAATTTAGAGATGAAGGAGCATGATGACGATACGCAATCAATGCTGATTGGATGATGATATGATACAACTTAGGGCTGGCCGATACAGCAAAGGGGAAAAAAGACAAGGAAAGGGAAAGAAGGGAAAGAAGGAGAGGAAGAAGGAGAAGAGGAAAAAGAAGATGAGCTTCAGCAGGAACAGGAGGAGAAAGAAGTAAAAGAACAAAATTATTAAAAAGAGGAAGAGGAAGAGGAAGAGAAAAAAGATGAGCTCCAGCAGCAACAGACGGAGGAGGAGGGAGAGGAAGGAAGAAGAAGAAAAAGACAGAAAGATGAAGAAAAGAATGAAAAAGAGGAAGAGGAAGAGAAAAAGAAAAGAATGAAAATGAGCTCCAGCAGAAACAGGAGGAGGAAGAGGAAGAAGATAAAGAAGAAGAAAAAGCAAAAAAAGATAAGGAAAGAGGAAAAGGGGAAAGAAGAAGATGATGATAAAGGGGAAAAAGAAGATGAGATTCAGCAGCAACAGGAGGAGGAAGAGGAAGGAGAAAAAAGAGGAAGAAGATAAAGAAGAAGAAAAAGAAGCACAAAAAGATAAGGAAAGAGGAAAAGGGGAAAGAAGAGGAAGAAGATGATGAAGAGTAAAAAGAAGAAAATTAAAAAGAGGAAGAAGAGGAAGAAGAAAATTAAAAAGAGGAAGAAGAGGAAGAAGAAAAAGAAGATGAGCTCCAGCAGCAACAAGAGGATGAGGAGGGAGGGGAAGAAGATAAAGATAAGATAAAAAAAGATAAGGAAAGAGGAAAAAGAGAAAGAAGAGGATAAAGAAAAATAAGAAGAGGTAAAAGAAGGTGAGATTCAGCAGCAACAGAAGGAGGAAGAGGAACAGGAAGGAAGAAGAAAAAGACAGAAAGAGAAAGAAAAGAATGAAAAAGAGAAAGAGGAAGAAGAAAAACAAGAGAATGAAGATGAACTCCAGCAGAAACAGATGCATTAAACAATTGAAGGAGAAGGAGAAGGAGAAGGAGAAGAAGGAGAAGGAGAAGGAGAAGGAGGAGAAGGAGAAGGAGAAGGAGAAAGAGAAGAAGAAGAAGAACTGAACTTGAAGAAGAACTGAACTAAACTCTGAAATCTGGACTTTACTAGAATATGTTAAGCTGCTTTGACACAATCTACATGGTAAAAAGCACTATATAAACAAACTTGAATTGAAAAAGAAGCAAAGGAGGGAAAAAGAGGAAAAAGGGAAAGAAGAGGAAGAAGAATATAAAGAGGAAGAAGAGGAAAAAGAAGATGATCTCCAGCACAACAGAAGGAGGGAGAGGAAGAGAAAGAAAAAAGACAGAAAAAGAAGAAAAAACAAAGAAGAAGAGAAAGACAAAGAGGAAGAGCAAAAGGAAAAAAAGAAAGAAGATGAACAGAAAGAGGAGAAAGAGCAGACTGATGACAGTCTTCTCAGCTGAGAACAAACTAAGGTCAAAATTCACACATCAGGCTCAACAAAACTGGACAACAGGGGATTGGAAAATGCTTTTCTGATCTGATGACTGTGTGTTTCTGTTGTGACTCTCAGGTGCTAGCGTCACAACTTGACAAAAACACGAAAGTGTTGTTTTGTAAGGGTTCAGGCTGCAGGTATAGCGCAATGAGCTGGAGATTTCTTTGAGCCCTCTGTGAGCCCTCTGAAAAGTACTTTACATCACAGCCGACACCAAAACAATAAAAACTATTAAAAAAAACGATGAACATCGTTACGGTGAATAACCGTAAATTGACTTTACCAGATTTCCCTGCATGACTCTTCACATATATGCTTTCTTTGTTGACATTGCTATTATACGATGACATCATGACTATTTTTCAGGTACTGTATGTACATTAGGGTATTTTGTTAAATCTAATGTTGATAAATAATGTTTATTTAATTACTTTACTGTCGTGTGTGTGTTAGCATGATAGTTGCGTGAATGTAGTTTTTGGCAATGGTTGTTTGCTTGTGGGAAAAGTGGTGTGATGATCTTTTGTTCCTCATGTGACCTTCTAATCCACACATACTTATGGTTGTGTTTTTGTCTGTGTAACAAATATATGATGTGTAGGTGTTAGTAAATCAAAAGACTGCTGTTTTAACGCTATTTTTTTTAATGGTAAAGTTCTGCCAACTACAGCTGCTGTCTTTTTACCATAAATATTACATTATGGCTATTTCTAAAATAAAATAAAAAGCTCCACATAACAAATCTCATACAAATCACAGCTTTTGTTCCTTTATTTCTGAAAATATGAATCATGCACTAAATTTCACTATATTTCAGAAAGGAAAAACTCGCTTTACATACATTCATATTCGGCATGGGACGATAACCGGTGTCAAGGTTTACCGTGGTTTGGAGAAGTTAAGGCTTTAAAACCTTGACTAATAGAAATTATTTTTTTAAAAATCTATTATACCATTCCTACGATATATACAAGTTAGTTTTTTACGTGTTTTTAAGACATTAATTAGATATTATAATACATATTTTATTTAGTTTTTTTAGGGCAACAGTATCGGACCCCAGAAAAAGACCCTTCACATACAAAGCTGCTGTTAAAAAATATATTAAATGTTTCTTAAAATAAAATATGTTGTGTTAAGTGGGGACAAAAGCTGTTGTTTTTTAACCAGACATTTAAAAAGAACATATTTTAGAGCAGTAATTGAAACCTTTATCCAAGTTTATCATCCCATCAGAATCTTTTACCAGCCTATGCCTAATTAATATATTCAAGGGCACCCGAAAAAATGGACACTGAAAAAAAAAAGCCAAAAAACAATATTAATACAATGATGAAACAAAAATGTTCACTTTAAGCATTTGGCAAATGTTTATAACCAAAATCTATGGTAAACAATACAGCTTAAACCCGCTGCAAGTTAAGAAAACACATGCAAATAGGAAAACACTAAAAAACTGAGATAACATCTTCATCAATTCAAGTGCACACAAATTCTCACAACACATGCAAATACAAAACCACACTACAGTAAATGCTGACCAACATTTCAGTATTCTGTACCAATATCAGTGAAAACACAGTACCAACTTCTGTACCAAAGCAACACCGATAAAACACACTGTCAATCAAAACTGTCTTTATAAAGAGAAAGACCATAAATCACATTTACATTGTCAGAAAGGGCTTTACCAGAACAATATAAAAGCATCTAGCAGATGTTTATAATCCAAATGTACGGTAGCCAAGAGAGCTTAAATGCGTTGGAAGTTAAGAAAACATCTGCAAATACAGAAAAGCACTGCAAATAGCGCAGACCACAACGGAAATATGTCGGGGAACCACAAAAAGTGACAAACCTGGCTGCATCCTGTTTAGAGTGAGCAGCTGATTAAATGTCAATTGTGCAATTTACCTTTACATTTAGCAGACGCTTTTGTCCAAGGCGACTTTCAACTGAGGAGGCATTCAGCGATTCAACAAGAAGAGGCAATACACACAAGACGTGCTATTATACAAAAGAACTGCAAGTGCTCAGGGAATTAAGTAGAGTAAGGTAAGGGAAGTGTTTTTATAGAGAGTAGAGTGTTTCTACAGGTGGATTGTCAAGCCCACTAACCTGTGTGAAGCTCACTTTATAAAAGCAATGTTTTTTGTATGTTTTGGGTTTTTTTTTTTGAGATTTGGAGTAATTGTAAGAAAGTGTCTGGTGCAAATGTGCAAAAACTGGTGCAAGTGTAAGGGGGATCAGAGAGAACAAAGAGTGTGTTTTCTACAGGTGGTTTGTCAAGCCCACTCACCACTCACTCAATTGCATATTCTTTCGAGGTTGTCGTGTGGTGTGGTTGGGAGGAATGAAGAGGAGGTCCTGGTTTTGTTCACAGGGGCTCAGGTGATTAAGAGATACATTTTAGGGACAGAGCACAGGTAGTGCGTAGGCCCTATTGGAATTGCACTGTTTTGTTATTATTAGGGACTAAGAACCGGTGATGCTCTATTGGAATTTCTCAGTTTTTTATTATTATTATTATTATTATTATTATGCCCCTAATCGAAGGAATTTTGAGGGTCTAAACATGCTTGAAACATGCTCGACAATATGGCTCAACAGTGCCACCTAAAAACATTTGATGAAGGGGTCCCTGAGCTACGTTTCACGCACACATACGAATATTGGCACACACATCAAACAGTTCCATCAGTCTAATCCAAAGGCCTTTGCGATATTAAATTGTGAAGATCTAGAGTTTTCATCAAAGGGCGTGTCCGTGGCGGACTGACAAAGTTCAATGTTGCGCCATGGAAGAGGAAGTACTTATAACTCAGCCACACAATGTCTGATCTACCTGAAAATCCAAATGTTCAATGAAATTCCTCTCCTGAAGACATCTACATGCCAATAATGAGTTAGTCATAGCGCCACCTGCTGACAGAAGGAAGTTTGGCATAAATCTGTGATTTTCTCCGATTTGTTTATATTTATCAGCTTAAATTATTATTGTCCGCTGTTCTCTGTCATCCTAAGGCCACCGGGCGGCGGTGAGCCTGAGTGCAACGTCCCTTTCACTGCTGCTTGCAGCTTTAATTATTTGTTGTATCTTGAAAAACAGTATCTTAAAAAATATCTAGTCAAATATTACGTACTGTCATCATGGCAAAGATAAATCAGTTATTAAAAATAAAGTTATTAAAACTATTATGTTTAGAAATGGGGCCTCACGGTGGCGCAGTGGATAGCACGTTCGCCTCACAGCAAGAAGGTTGCTGGCTCGAGCCTCGGCTGGGTCAGTTGGCATTTCTGTGTGGAGTTTGCATGTTCTCTCTGTGTTGGCGTGGGTTTCCTCCGGGTGCTCCGGTTTCCCCCACAAGTCCAAAGGCATGCGGTATAGGTGAATTGGGTAAGCTAAATTGTCCGTAGTGTATGTGTGTGAATGAGTGTGTATGGATGTTTCCCAGAGATGGGTTGCAGCTGGAAGGGCATCCGCTGCGTAAAACATATGCTGGATAAGTTGGCGGTTCATTCCGCTGTGGCGACCCCGGATTAATAAAGGGACTAAGCCGAAATGAAAATGAATGAATGAATGTTTAGAAATTGCAAAAAAAAAATCGTCTCTCCATTAAGCAATTAAAATTCAACAAGAGGGCTAATAATTAAACTGTATGTAAATATAATTACTGTATACTATAATAAATTACTGTTTGAGTCACTCCATGCATTATTTGTATACGTGTTGCTACAGAACTATTATTTTTTACAATTTGTTTCATCTTCTCATGCAGTAACGGCATAAACCAAACCAAACAAAAGCAAGTTTTAAGGGTACCTTGAAAGCATGGTTTGTGCATGACGTTTTTTTCTGGATGTTGTGTTGCTCTGGCTCAGACATGAGAGAAGCGTTTCGCTCTGATTAATGATGGGGTCAGCGCTGGTCAGTATATTTAGTCGAGAGTACGAATGGACGGACAGTCGGAGCACTAAAGCAGTACAGTTCAAACACAGGCCGATGTTTGCTCACAGCGAGACCCTCTCTGTTTGTCCAGGCCTCGCTTTAAACACTCTAGCTGTTAAAAAAAATAACCCAGGACAGAAATAATCACAGAAGTGCAGAAAGATTCATGCAGACAGCATATGCTTCACGTGAAGCTTTGAGTAATTGCAATTCTATGTGCACAAAAATATAATGGTCTTTAAGTAAACCTCACGCTAGATTAATTAAGAATGCTTGAGTGCCCTACGTCTCTATAATTAACGGGTTTATTCATACTCTGATGATATCTGTGCAGTAAAACAATCTGTTAACAAAGTGTATAATAAATACATTTTACACTAAATATTTGAAAAATGATGTTATATTGATTCGAAAAATTAAAAACAAATATTTTGGTCAGTAAAATTGTAAAAAAAAATAATAATAATTAATTTTAATTTTGTTTTGAATTTTTTATTTGAAAAATTAAAAACAAAACGGACTAAAATATATGTAAAATTAAACCAAATATTTAATACTTATTTAAAAACAAAAAATAAATTAAATCATTAAACAAAATGACATGACTAAACAAATAAAATCATAAAAAAATGTAAAAAATGTATATTACAAAACTAAAATAATAATATAAAATACTATATACATATTTTAATTAATCAATCAATTAAAAATTCTAAATATGCATTTAAAATCTTTTTTATAAAATAAAAATAAATATATTAAAACATTCAAGAAAATGAAAAATAACATTCTTTTTTATTAATAAAAAAAAAACAAATGTTATTATTTTTTTTAATTAAATTTAAATAATGAAACAAAAACATGAATTTTAAAATGCATAAAACTAAATACTACACAAAAACAAAATAATAAAATAAAACAAAAATAATAACGACAACAAAAACAATATAATTAAAATATTAATCAATCAATTACAAAATATATATTATACATTTAAAATCTATATATAGATATATCTATATATA
>CAIGQW010016570.1:0-11521 GCA_903798125.1 Danio choprae
GACCCTGGACTACAAAACGTCATACGTGTCGATGTTTGGAAATTGACAATATATAGGATAATATTTGGCTGACGTTTGAAAATCTGAGGGTGGGAGGAAAGTCCTTACCCCAGGTGGAGGAGTTTTGTTGATGAGTGAGGGAAGGATGGAACGTGAGACAGACAGGCGGATTGGTGCAGCGGCAGCAGTAATGCAGTGGATATACCGGTCCGTTGTGGTAAAGAAGGAGCTGAGCCGAAAGGCAAAGCTCTCGATTTACCGGTCAATCTACGTTCCTACTCTCACCTATGGTCATGAGCTTTGGGTCATGACTGAAAGGATAAGATCTCGGATACAAGCGACTGAAATGAGTTTCCTTCGCAGGGTGGCAGGGCGCACCCTTATAGATAGGGTGAGGAGCTCTGTCACCCGGGAGGAGCTCGGAGTAGAGCTCCACATCGAGAGAAGTCAGCTGAGGTGGCTCGGGCATCTGTTTCGGATGCCTCCTGCATGCCTACCAAAGGAGGTTTTCCAGGCATGTCCCACCGGGAGGAGACCTCGGGGAAGACCCAGGACATGCTGGAGGGACTATGTCTCTCGGCTGGCCTGGGAACGCCTCGGGATCCCCCCAGAAGAGCTGGAGGAAGTGTCTGAGGGGAGGTAAGTCTTGGGTTCTCTCCTAAGACTGCTCCTCCCGCGACCCGGCCCCGGAAAAGCAGACGTAGATGAGATGAGATGAGATGAGGGTTAAAAAAAATATCGAAATTTGCTAAAATCACTTTTAAAACTGTCTAAATAAAGTGTTTTGCTATGCCCATTACTCATCAACAACTCACATAAGATAGTAGGAAATTTCAGTTTACTCTGTTTGTCCTTCCCCTGTCAGCTCGGCATTGCTATTGGCTTCTTGGTGCCGCCAGTTCTGGTGCCGAATGTGGAGGACATCGGTGAACTGGCCGAACACATCAGCATCATGTTCTACATCACAGCCGCTGTGGCCACACTCATCTTTCTGCTGGTGCTGTTTGGTAAGAAAGTTGACTACTTACTCTTACTTATTTATATCAAAGTTGTTATGTTATGTGCTTCGTAACATCTAGGTTTTATGAGGTGGGTCGTTAGCCCAACACTCAACCCCCAACCTGGAGGACCAGGACATACACACATACACGACGGACAATTTAGCTTACCCAATTCACCTACAGCACATGTGTTTGGATTGTGGGGGAAACCGGAGCACCCGGAGGAAACCCACGCCAACACGGGGAGAACATGCAAACTCTACGCTACCCACTGGGCCGTGGTAAAAATTAGGCTGCCCCGAGGGCTTTTTTTCTGGATTGCTTTTGAAAACACTGTTGGTTGGGTCTAGGGAGGTGGGTGCGGGGGTCAATCAGTGCTTTTGAAAACACTATTGGTTGGGTTTAGGGAAGGAGAAGGGTGGGTCAGTCGATCAGTCAGTCAGTCAGTCAGTCAGTCAGTCAGTCAGTCAGTCAGTCAGTCAGTCAGTCAGTCAGTCGACAGCGGCCTCTGGTGGATTTACGTGAGAACAGCAGGCGTGAATGGCACTCGCGAGAGAAATTTGAGATCTCAAAAATCCGGACTCTGGTGGATTCACGAAAACAAAAACTGCAAAGAAAACGTAGCTCCTGGGTGTCACACCCCCTGCACGTTCCATTAGCCCTGCTCACCATTCACACTCTCCAGCCACTACACACCGCACTCAGTCACCAGATTATTGATCACACACACCTGTGAACCAATCACATTCACCTGCCATCACCCACTCACTATATAAACTCACCCTTCCCGTTCACTCATCGGCTGGTATCATCTTCACATGGTCACACTCTCTCTGTCTGCTCGTCCCGATCGTCTGCCAAGTCATCCACGCACTTTCGTATCCACGAGACTAACCCCTGTCATCGGCTTGCTCAACTCTCAAGGGAAGTGACTCTATTGACTTTGCTCGCTAGCACCTCGGTGCGAAGATTATTATTGTGTTTGAATAAACACCGTGTGAAAGTATCTTTGTCTCTGCCTTCTGTGATCCGTGACACTGGGACGTATTTGGCGCTCTCCAGAAATGTATATAGGGGTTTGTTTTCCGAATGAGCCTGGGTTGTTTTAAACAGGTAGTTCGAACAAACAGCAGTAATCATTTGTTGAGTGCATGTTGATTGATGTGTGGTAATTAATAGTTTGGATCTGTATTTGCATGTGTTCGAATGACTGTGTGTCTCAGTGTTTCAGGAGAAACCCGAAATGCCTCCGTCTCCGGCTCAGGTCGCTCTCAGAAACATGCCCACGGGACAGTATTCCTACACGGCGTCCATCGCAAGACTGATGCGCAACAAACCCTTCATCCTCCTGCTCATCAGCTACGGTGCACGTCACTGATTATTAGGATTTTTAATACTTTACATTCTGGCATTTGCATATTGTGTCTGCACTATTGTAGAGTAACCACCTGTATAGAGGACAGACCAAGGTTATTTTAGTAAACAAACAGGATCTATTTTACAGTGCATGAACCTCATCCTTTATTTAAATGTACAATTCACTCTATTATAAACCATTACCTAAGACTTTTAGCTCAATAAACTACTAATTAGCTGCTTATTGATAGTTATTAGGGTTTAGGTATTGGGATGTAGAATAAAATCATACTTTATAATCAGTTAATATCTTAATAATAGGCATTTAATAAGCCAGTAGTAAATGCTGTGAATTGTTTCTTAAACTAAAGTGTTACCCCTTTCTCCCTCTCTTGTTTCCCAGGACTGAATGTCGGCTCGTTCTATGCAGTTTCCACCTTGTTGAACAGGATGATAATAGAGCACTACCCTGTGAGTCAAAATATTGCCATGTCATTTTTGAAGGGCAGAATGACATATTTAAAGCAGATATCCTCAAAAATAATTTAGCAAAAGCATGCACATCAATCTCAACTGGGTGCTCAGCCAAACCACACAAATATATATAAGAAAAGGCAGCAACACCAAAAGCTCCAAAAGTATCAGATTGATTAATTTAAAGGTGCTGTATGTAAGTTTTTGACTCTTCTAAAGCATGAAAATACGTTTGCAGATATGTCAGAAACATGCTGAGTGAGCATTCTTGTATATCTGAAACACAATGCTGAAGTCAGCTATTCTGCTTTGAGCGTTACGTGCCGGAACGGCTGTCTTTGTTTTGGTCCCTTTTACCCGCCCATTGCCACTTTAGCCAATTATATTTCAGCACCCCGGGTAGCCTTGATGGAAAACCTGGTATTTCATTCATTCAGTCAGAAAGGCTCTCAAAGCATGCGTCCGCAACTGAAATGCGACCTCCGGTGGACAGAAGCAGACTCCGAAATGAAACGCAGATTTAGAGTTCCACATGAGGTTATTAATTAGCAAATAATATAAATATTACGAGCGTAAACATTAGGTGAGCAACAACATGCTATGTGATGAGATTTACAGTGATGAGCAATTTGGCTGTTTGCACCAGACGAAACACGACAAAAACGTAAATACAGGCATTCAGAAGCACAGAATAGTGCACTCACTGCACTCCAACGTAATGGTAAGGTTTATGATCTAATTAATACATATTAAACCTCTTTAACATTATTAAATGTAGATGCTGAATCACTGATATGTGTTGGTTTGCACTGAGTCACAGTTCTGAAGCTCAATTTCAGACGGTTTATTTTATTGTCAGGATCTGAGCTGAACTATCTGCTGCTGCTTTCAGTAGTATGGTGATAAATGTCATGTAAAATGGCATCAAACTCACATTATTAGCATTTAACACTGAATAAAGCACATGAGGTGTACCTGAGCTGATCATTGTCAGTTTTCTGTTGTTCAGCTGCTGGAAACAGAAGCTGTTTCTGAAATATAAATTTTACATGTTGATTAGAACAAAAACTAATTTTAATATGGAGAATATTCCCTCTATCGCGTGCCGGAGCTTTATTTAGAACATGGTTTAAATCAGCCTTTAGGATCGATAGTCAGGCACACCTCTGGTGATGTTGTCAATCTGGCAACCTGTGCTTGCTTGTGTTTTGAACCAGGAATGCAATACCTAGTCCAACCACTGGGTGTCAAACTTACATACTGCACCTTTAAGAAAAGGTCACAGCTGAAAGAAATCTTTATATTCTCCTTGATCAGATTATCTCGTACAATAAACTGATGGCCAACTGTAATATAGTTCATTGTTGTTGTGGGAAGAAGAAGACAGGGTCGGTGATTCAGGTAAGTAAATTTCACAACACGCGTAGCTGTGTGTGTGTGTGTGTGTGTGTGTGTGTGTGCTTGCTCTCTCTCTCTCTCTCTCTCTTCTCGGCTGCTCCTTCTCTTCTCCTTAAGAAGGGTGTCTCTCCGGTCCAATCACTAGAATAAAGAGGTGTTATTAATTATTTCTGATTGGCCTGCTGACTAGCCGCCGGGCTCTGAGCATGCTCTCCCCCCTCATTGGGTGTTCGATCATGCTCACCTCTCCACACCAACACAGTACAAACCACCAAAACCAGTAACCTTTAACAGATCAGACCAAAACAATAAATAAAAAAATATTTAAATACAGAAATAGATCATATGTGAGCTGATTGGATGTAGTAAAGTGGGCGTTTCATTCACAAAGATGGGGAAAAGGGTTTAGGGAGAGTCATTACAACCTAACGGACTCCTCCTCCTCACCATTACTGTTTGTTGTCATAACTGACAGCTGAAGGGGCGTGGCTACGTATGCTAGCCCCGCCCAATACCTCAGGCAGATGTAAACTAGAAACAAACACTGCATTTGAAGATTTCAATTAAGTGTGGTTTATTCATAAACTAATTTCGAGAGGGTCACGTGCTTAGGATTGAACACGGCTGATACCGCATCAGCTCTGTTTATTACACCAATCAGACGAATACTGACACACTATAAATAACCAGAGTGTTCCACTCCAGTCATCTTCGTCTTGAAGAATCCCCCCTTCCACCCCTACTCCTTCCCTTCTCCTGACTGGGCGGCCCAGTGGTTAGCACTGTTGCCTCACAGCAAGAACACCACCGGTTTTGCCCCTCACCGGGCCGCTCGGCGTTTCTGTGCGGAGTTTGCATGTTCTGCCCGAGCTCGCGTCGGTTTTCCCCGGGCTTCCCGGTTTCCTCCCACCGTCCAAAGACATTCACCATAAGTAAATTGACTACTCCAAAATAGCATCCTAAGAAATATCTCAAGCACGTTCACAAGCAGGGGAGTTCTGGAGACCTACCTGAGCTCAAACTCCCCTCTCGCCCTTCAAGCGGGAGGGAGCCCCGGGCCCGAGGATATTCTGAGCTCAGGGCTCTCTCCCGGGACAGCATGCCAAACACGCTTCATTATCAATCATCAGCTAAGTGTGAACTCAGTATGGTTACTTTTGATTTCATGCGTACTTTAAACTATAGTGCTCTCCATATATATTCCTTTGCATAACTTGTTGATCCCTGAACAAAGGATTTAAGTCCTGTATTTGGAAGAGATCTTCCTCAGATTATTGAGAGTGTTGAAGGCATGAACGTATACAAGTGGACCTGTATTAAAGCTGTCTGAGGAATGATGACTGTGTGAAGCGCAGGGTGAAGAGGTGAATGCTGGGAGAATTGGCTTGACACTCGTCATCGCTGGAGTCGTGGGCTCTCTGATCTGCGGAGTCTGGCTAGACAAGACCAAGACCTACAAGTAAGACAATCTGTTATCTCTGTCTCCCATGAGCTCCACATGTGTATAGCATTTATTATGGTGACACTATAGTTAAAGTCACAATTCACAGCATTTACTACTGTCTTATTACTCGCCTATTATTAAGATACGAACTGTTTATTAGCACTTATAAAGTATGATCTCATTCTACATCCCTAATACTACCTTACTAACTATTAATAAGCAGCTAATTAGTAGTTCATCGAGCTAAAAGTCTTAGTTAATGGTTTACAATAGTCTGAATTGTACATTCAAATAAAGGGTAACCATTATTTTTGTATAGTTATAGAAAAACAGTGTTAAACTTTACTTTAGGTTGTCCTTACTATTCGGTTAACTACTGAGTAACATTAATTACATGTACTCACTATATAGCTATGGTCTCGAACTCAATTCCTGGAGGGCCGCAGCTCTGCATAGTTTATGCTCCAACCACCTCCAACTCAAACCTGCTGAATAGTCTCTAATAGTCTTGATCACCTTGATTAGTAGGATCAGTTTGATTAGGGTTGGAGTTAAACCGTGCAGAGCTGCGGCCCTCCAGGAATCCAGTTTGAGACCTGTGCTATATAGGGTTCGTTGCATGTGATTGTGCATAATTAATTGTAATTACTATGGTAAGTACATGTGTAGCAAAAACACATTGTAGTGAGTTTTCACTGTTAGTTTTAATGTTACTCTTAGTTTTGAATGGAGTGAGCTGTAGTATATGATCAGATACGCATGTTTTTATGTTCAGCTGTGTTTGGATTCTTCGTGTACGAACACACATGGTCCCGACATTTATAAAGGTTGAAATTTTTACATTAAAAAATACAATTTCAGTCTATACTTAGCGTTTAATTCAACATGTTACTTGCTGTTTTTGTAATTCTTGTTGAATTTAGTGGGAATTCGGGAGTGCAAGTTTCTGAAATAAAATCAAATCTAATCTATTTATTCATTCATTCATTTTCATTTCGGCTTAGTCCCTTTATTAATCTGGGGTCGCCACAGCGGAATGAACCGCCAACTTATCCAGCATATGTTTTACGCAGCGGATGCCCTTCCAGCTGCAACCCATCACTGAGAGACACCTACACACACTCATTCACACTCATACACTACGGACAATTTAGCTTACTCAATTCACCTGTACCGCATGTCTTTGGACTTGTGGGGGGAAACCGGAGCACCCGGAGGAAACCCACGCCAACACAGGGAGAACATGCAAACTCCACACAGAAACGCCAACTGACCCAGCCGAGGCTCGAACCAGCGACCTTCTTGCTGTGAGGCGATTGTGCTACCCACTGCGCCACCGCGCTGCCCAAATCAAATCTAAATGAAATAAAAATAACAGTTTTAAATTTAAATTAAATTAAATTAAACTTCTAATTCAAATTAAATTAAATCTAAATTAAATACATTATGCAGCATTTTGCTTTTATGCTGATACATCGTTTACATATGTTTATGTTTTTATATTTAATACTTTTTGTAGTTCAGCTGTATTAAATATGCATTTGCATTCATTTCATTTCATTTTCATTTCGGCTTAGTCCCTTTATTAATCTGGGGTCGCCACAGCGGAATGAACCGCCAATTTATCCAGCATATGTTTTACGCAGCGGATGCCCTTCCAGCTGCAACCCATCACTGGGAAACATCCAAACACACTCATTTACACACATACACTATGGAAAATTTAGCTTACCCAATTCACCTATACCGCATGTGTTTGGACTGTGGGAGAAACCGGAGGAAACCCACGCCAACACAGGGAGAACATGCAAACTCCACACAGAAACGCCAACTGACCCAGCCGAGGCTCGAACCAGCGACCTTCTTGCTCTGAGACGATTGTGCTACCCACTGCGCCACCGTGCCACCCACATAATACATATTTTCAGTCTGAATTTCATATCTAATTCAACACGTTGCTGTTTTTGTGAACAATCGTTTTTATCATTGCCATTATATCTTATATATTTATCATTGCAGCATACGATTACATTGTAAACCAGACATTATTATTATTATTATTATTATTAATTTACTGGGAACTTTGGAGTGAAAGTTTCTAAATCAATTCAGATTATTATTATTTTATTGCAGTATGCACCTTTGATAGACTGACTTTTCCTTTCTAGACATTTCTGGCTAAATCTGTTAACTTTGACTCATGTAAAGCAGCCTTTCCTGCAATAATAGAGCCTCTGTTTGTCTTAATCTCGTCATGTGTGAGAGGATTTACCAGGACAGATCAGCGGTTACAGGGTTTATTACTCCTGCTGACCTTGTTTTAAGAATGTGTCAAGGGGTTTATGACTCTCTTCACATGCAGTGACTCCACTGTAAAACATCACCCAAACAGTTACAACAGTTACTCATTGCAAACATTATTCTTACCCTGTAAGTTGAGTAAACCGCTGGATAAATGTAGTTTGTGTCAGTGTGCAAATCACACACTGTAATTGATAAAACCATATATTGTTTTGAGCCGTGTTTAAAATGTTTACAATCACATTTTTAGGTCATGACATAGTACTGTGCAAAAAAATAAAGCATTTATTAATCCGTAGGCTACATATAACCATAACACAGGAAAATGATTAAAAGTTGTAGCTCATTTCAGCTGGAAACTGCAATGAATACACTGAAGATAAATTAATTTGACCTTAAATATTCATTCATTCATTCATTTTCATTCATTCATTTTCATTTCGGCTTAGTCCCCTTATTAATCTGGGGTCGCCACAGCGGAATGAACCGACAACTTATCCAGCATATGTTTTTACGCAGCGGATGCCCTTCCAGCTGCAACCCATCACTGGGAAACATCCACACACACCCATTCACACACATACACTACGGACAATTTAGCTTACCCAATTGTCCTATACCGCATGTCTTTGGACTTGTGGGGGAAACCGGAGCACCCGGAGGAAACCCACGCCAACACGGGGAGAACATGCAAACTCCACACCGAAACGCCAACTGACCCAGCCGAGGCTCGAACCAGCGACCTTCTTGCTGTGATTCGATCGTGCTACCCACTGCGCCACTGTGAGGCCCTTACCTTAAATAATTGAACTCAAACACTGACTGTTGGCACATTACTGTTGATTTGTGATTCATAGCTTTAAGTCATTTAAGCATTAGTAAACATATTTAACCCTTGTGTGCTTTTTGGGATTTCATCCACTCTGGGCTGATTTTGAGTCTTAATTTGGCCACAACCATCTCTGTGCTTCAGCAAATGGGAGGATTTATGTTGCCAAATCTTATTTTGACACATATTTTGGGTAATTTTTCAAAAAGGTACAATACACACTGGGCAAATTGACTCCCCTTTGGTTATGTTCGGGGCTGTTTTTACCCCATTGACTTCCATTATAATTAAACTTTTTGATTGAAGTCTTGACACCATATACTCATGCATTCTTGACTGTTTTCCCTGCTGGCAAGAGGTAAAATTGTACATTTTTACTGTTGATCATCAGTTGCAGTGCAAAAAAGCACCGTTTCTGGCTTTTATATGGAGTATAGTCTGTGTATATGCGTGTATGCATGTGTGAATTTGCTGTTTTACTCCACTGAACTCCATATAAAAGCCAGAAACGTTTTCCCACAGGCCTATCTAAAGGGTTAATGCTGCCAACTGATGGTCAACAGTAAAAATCACAAATTGTACCTCTTCCCAACAGGGAAAAGCAGCAAAGGATGGAGTGTGCTTTAGTGTTTATCTGAAAAACAATGCTGAAGTCAGATATTCTGCTTTGAGCGTTACGTGCCGGAACGTCTGTCTTTGTTTTGGTCCCTTTAACCCGCCCACTGCCAGTTTAGCCAATGGAAAACCTGGTATTTCATTCATTCAGTCAGAAAGGCTCTCAAAGCATGCGTCCGCGACGGAAATGCGACCTCCGGTGGACAGTAGCAGACTCTGAAATGAGACGCAGATTCAGAGTTGCACATGAGGTTATTAATTAGCGAATAATATAAATATTACGAGCATAAACATTAGCTGAGCAGGTTACATTGTAACCCCGTGTCCTAACAACACGCTACATGACTCGATTTACAGTGATGAGCAATTTGGCTGTTTGCACCAGACGAAACACCACAGAAATGTAAATACAGGCATTCAGAAGCACAGAATAGTGCACTCACTGCACTCCAACGTAATGGTAAGGTTTATAACCTAATTAATACCTATTAAACCTCTTTAACATTATTAAATGTAGATGCTGAATCACTGATATGTGTTGGTTTGCACTGAGTCACAGTTCTGAAGCTCAATTTCCAACAGTTTATTTTATTTTCAGGATCTGAGCTGAACTATCTGCTGCTGCTTTCAGTAGTATGGGGATAAATGTCATGTGAAATGGCTTCAAACTCACATTATTAGCATTTAACACTGAATAAAGCACATGAGGTGTACCTGAGCTGACCATTGTCAGTTTTCTGTTGTTCAGCTGCTGGAAATAGAAGCTGTTTCTAATATATCAATTTCAGGTGTTGGTTAGGACAAAAACTCATTTTAATATGGAGAATAGTCCTTCTATCGCGTGCTGCTGCTTTAATTTAGATCACGACTTAAATCAGCCTCTAGGCTCGATCGTCAGACTCGCTCCTGTTGGTCCTCAATCTGGCAACCTGCGCTTGCGTGTGTTTTGATCCAGGAGTGCAATACCTAGTTCAACCACTGGGTGTCAAACTTACAAACTGCACCTTTAAACAAGAGAGAAAAGTATAAAAATGTTAATCCCTGTCTTAGAAATGTGTATAAAGTGTGTAGTGAGGGGTTCTACAGCCTTAAAACGTCTATAATAATTGTCAAAAATAAAGCGGACTACTTCGCAGATTTTGCCTAGTGCGGGTTATTTGTAGAACGTAACTCCCGCGATTAACGAGGGACCACTGTACTCTCAGAGATAGAAGCAACAGTAAACTCATGTAGAAGCTCTGTAAAGTATGGATTATGATCTGTTTTCTTCGTTTTTCCAGATCTCCCATGCACCTCTCGATATCATTAGTGTTATATAAGAGACGGTTGCTCGTATTTATTGTCTGTGGATGCGTGATGAAGGCTCTTCTCTCTTTATCTGTTGTGAAAGTGCCTGTTCAATGAGCGCACATCATCTTGGCTCTGTAATCTCTGGAGTCAGAATGGCCCGCGGCAGATCCCAGCAGCAGTGCTGAAGCGGGACGTTTCCTTACGCGTGGTTGTACTGAGCTTCCTCATAATACACAGTTTATTTAGAGAGAGCTAAAGGTATTACAGAACTACTTGGATGCACTGGAATCTTGTTTTCTACTGAGGCTGATTATTATTAATACTATGAAATATTTGCTTTTCCTTGAAATATTGGTGCCTGACAAAGCAAACATGTCCCATACACAAGATAACAGGCTAACACTTTACAATAATGATGCCACATCAGTTAACGTTACATAATGCATTGACTTTCATTACTTAACTGTAATCCTTTTATGATAACATTGCTTAATAACAACACGATTACTCATTGTAAATTCATGTTAGCTCAGGATTATCGAATAGCATCAACCAACATAGGCTCATTCTGAAGACGTAGCCCTATATACATTTCTGGAGATCACTAATTATGTAGCCAGAGGTACGTATGGCTGCATTTCGTCTTTAAAACGAACGCTACGAGTCAATCGGTGCTTTTGAAAACACTGTGAGTTGGGTTTAGGGAGGGAGGTGGGCGGGTCAATCTGTGTTTTTGAAAACACTGTGGGTTGGGTTTAGGGAAGGGGGTGGGCGGGTCAATCGGTGCTTTTGAAAACACTGTCGGTTGGGTTT
>CAIGQW010016600.1:0-10063 GCA_903798125.1 Danio choprae
TATATATATATACAAAAACAAAAGCAAAGAACAACCTTATGCATTGTTTAAATCAAAATTATTTTAGTAAACAAAAACTAAATTGAAGAAGATTTGTTAACTGAAACAACAACAAAAAAATGAATCACATTAAATTAAAGACTACACGAAACTAACACGAGTCACTGAAAAACTAACAGAAATAAAGTACCTAATAAAATAATTTTTTTATTTTTATAGATTTTTGGAATTCATAAGAACTCTTTCTGTGGTGGAAAATAAATGTGTCGGAACTAAAACTAAACTGAAATGCACAACACATCTTAAAAGAGTATTGAAATAAAAACTTATTTAAAAATGCAAAACTATAATAATAACCTTGGTTTGTATCCATCTAGGTAATTTGGATATTTGCAAGTCTTCTGTATATTTGTAAACACATTTACTGGCACCGTTCACACAGTCATTCATGAAGTTGCTCAATACACCAAAACAGGTTATAAATGTGGGTGGTCTTTGTTGATGTGCACGATTTGTGATTTAAATAACAGAACAGCATCGAAAGTCTTGTTTTTTTTTTACACCTCTCATTCATCTCTCTTTTTTTCTCTGGGACACCACCTGGAATTCTGAATGTCTTCATTAGCTTAAAGAGTTAGTTCACACAAAAATGTAATTATATATTAACCCTCATTTTGTTCCAAACCCCATAGACCTCCATTCATCTTTGGAAGACAAATTTCAATATTTTAGAAGAAATCCAAGAGATTCCTCATACTCCATACATAGCAACAGTCCTGAGACGTTTAGTCCAGAAAAGGAAGCTTAATCATACGATGCACCAACAACACTTTTGTGCATCAATGTTTTATTTTATTATTATTTTTTTTAATGGCTCTTCCACATCAAGTCAGGTTGCACATTATGACTCATTGCTAGGGCCAGACAGAATCTGTACTACAGAGAATCTACAGAGAAAAAAACTACAGAAAAATTTTATCCAATTAGAACCACTTGTTTGGTAAACAAAGCTATCCGTAGGTTCCTTGTGACGTCACACAGTGCTGTAGCCGCTATTTGTGTGACCAAACTACAATATGCCGTAAATTTGCTGTGCTGCTGAAATGACTGAATTACGCTATGCTTCTTTAGTAGCGCTAGTAAACTTGACTACTTTTTTAATACATGTGTCCTGACGTAATTGATAATGGGCTTTAAAGACTTATAGGTTATTCAGTTCAAAGATGCTTACATTACTATTAAATCTTATTGCCAACCCTTTAGGGAGATGGCTAAAAGCACACTGTTTGCTTTATTTTTCTGTATAAAAGTACACTTGTTATAACAGTGATTAAACAAATAAAACCATTTACACATTTAAACGATGACAAAATATGGCGGGAAGCATAGCGGAGGGGACGTTGTTGGTACTCATGAATAGCAGTTCTCTCATATAATCCATTCACTAATAGACAGAAAATATTACTTTACAAATTGTATTGTGTTTTCCAGTGTTGGGTTGCAGCTGGAAGGGCATCCGCTGCATAAAACATATGCTGGATAAGTTGGCTGTTCATTCCACTGTGGCGACCCCTGATTAATAAAAGGACTAAGCCGAAAAGAAAATGAATGAAATTGTATTGTACATAATTGTTTTTTAATTTGCATAATATTCAATAATATTACTGAAATTAATATTAAAACTGAATAAATATATATTCACACACATTAACATAAGTAAATAAATATCTAAATCTAAGTTTTTATATTTATATATTATATTTCAAGAAAGAAGAAGTTTTCTATAATTTTCTGAATATCTCTGCATTACAGTCCTGTATATACCAAGGTAAGCATGTAATGTGGTAACTGTTTGTTTCAGCGCGTGAAATAGAAACCATTTCTAAAATAGAAACTTTGTCATTGTTACGGATGGTTAGAACAAAAACTCTTATTAACATGTAAAAGAGACTTTTTACCTGTACTCAAGTACTGCTTTTGGAGATTTAACTCCGAAACCTTTATAAGATTTAAGTTTTATTAGATTTTAACTTTTACTACATTTAACTGCTTTCAGCGTGACTAATAAACAAATGACTAAGGAATCATCGCAGAGAAGGATTTATTTCAAACACTCGACTGTAGTTTTGAGGCGAGTTTAGAGTAAACTAGTAATTATGTGTCGTAATTTCCCGTGCAGCTTTTACTATAGCCGCTGTTCATTGAAAAGCAACGCAAATAGCTGTCATTATCATTGCAGAAAGACTATCTTTATGTTATTATTATTATTATTATTATTATTATTATTAAACCAAATTAGAATTTAAACCGTTTTTTTTTTTGCGTAGCTTATCAGTTCAATTCGATTCATCTTTATTTCTATAGCGCTTTTACAGTGTAGATTGTGTCAAAGCAGTTTAACATAGAAGTTATAGTAAATTGAAACTCTGTCAGTCTAGTTTTCAGTGTTGAAGTTCAGTTCGGTAGATTAAATTTCACGTCTGAAAGCCCAAACACTAAAAAGAAAATCCATCGATGAGCAGCTCCACAAGTCCCAAACCAAGCAAGCCAATGGCGAGGAACAAACTTCACCAATTCACAAAAGTAAAAGAAAAAAACCTTGAGAGAAACCAGGCTCAGTTGGGCACCATTTCTCCTCTGGCCAAACAACTCTGTGTAGTAAACTCTGCTCCATCTAAATGCACATGTAGGATGATTAAATCCAGTTTTACTGACAAAACACTCATGAAAATCACCATGACCAAATCGTCCAGCCCTAATACCAACAAAAAGCAAGAGTCATTTTAAATATTTCAGTAATATTTTCAGTATTTTCAGATATGTATCAAAATATCGATATTTTTGACAACAGGACCATTGCTGTCTATGGACAGTCAGAGATCTCTCTGACTTCATCTAAAATATCTTAATTGTGTTCCGAAAATGAACGAAGGTCTCAGGGGATTGGAAAAAAGGTACAAGTGCTAAGTGTTGAAGAGGTCAGGTGGGGGACAAGAAACCGATGTCTTCCTGATTCACCCAATAGGAAACTGAGCTCTGTGATCAACATGAGGACATTCATCAGCACTCACACAGCTGTCTAACCACATCTAATAACAGCTACTGAAGCTCCCACACAAAACCCAATGAAACAATTTTAGCTAACGATCAGGACAATGGTCTACAAACAAACAGATTCCAAACTCCCTCCCGCTGTTTAGCATCTGGTTTCCGCCGACCATGTGGCACAGCTCTAATTTATCCTCCTCGCTCACACACTGACCTTAATACCAGCTTGGATCACAACGGAGTATATAAACACTCCGATAGTAGGCATGTAATCTGCATCCAAACACTCAGTAGCCGTCATAAAGCTGTCAGGTTGCTTGCACTTCCTTCACGCAGCTCTCGCCGTTCTCTGACACACAACCAGGTGATTCGGGCACAGCATGTGTTTAATGGGATCATTCTGTGCTGTCTGAGGGGTAATGAACCTCAGAATGGGATGCGTTTGTGATGCGTAAAGACCCTGCTGATCCATACTGCACACTTAATTAAACTAAACGACAGCAAGAGAAAGAGAGAGACGGAGAAACGATGCTGCTGCATGCAAAAACACGTGCAGTGTAGTCTGATTAACAAGCAAATGACTCTAGAGAATTTAAGAGAAATAAACAAATTCACTGAATGAGTCAATGCAGATACTTAACATACTGTATGACAAGCTTTGATCATCATTACTTACATTTTGTATACTGAAGGTCTAAGAAACGTTTATACTTTTGAAAAGTAAAGTTATTTGATTCACTTTTATTGCAGTAGTTTTAAATCGTCTATTAAAATGTACAATGCACACAAACATACACTGAGCAATCCTAATACTAATACTAAATACCTTTATGATTACTCCATGATTTGATTATGTTAATTAAATATATAGATCAATATACAGCTGATATTTGGCCTTTTATTAAAACCAAAAGCCTTGGAAACATACCAGATTTTTTTTGAGTACAATGTTTGTTCTTTACTTTTTCATTTTTACTAAGAAAATTGTCAAAGTTCATATCTAAAGAACATACTTGATCATTTATCTAATTATCAGAACAAATATATTTTCTCATTTATTTAAATTTCTACATTCTGTATAAAAAAATTATATATATATATATATATATATATATATATATATATATATATATATATATATATATATAGATAGATAGATAGATAGATAGATAGATAGATAGATAGATAGATAGATAGATAGATAGATAGATAGATAGATAGATAGATAGATAGATAGATAGATAGATAGATAGATAGATAGATATAATAATTATATACTGTATACACATATAATATGCCGCAATTATGCACGTTTTATCTACAAATTGTAAATGAAACAATGTGATGATGATGATTAAAATTTTATTTATTATTATTATTATTATTATTATAGACATGTACCTGCTTCGTAATGGCAAGCCTATTTCAATATTAAATTCATTCATTCATTCATTTTCTTCGACTTAGTCCTTTATTCATCAGGGGTCGCCACAACGAAATGAACCGCCAACTTATCCAGCATATGTTTTACACAGCGGATACCTTTCCAGCTGCAACCCAGTACTGTGAAACATCCATGCGCATGTCTTTGGACTGTGGGGGAAACCGGAGCACCCAGAGCAAACCCACGCAAATACAGAGAGAACATGCAAACTCCACACAAAAATACCAACTGATCCAGCTGGGACTTGAACCAGCGACCTTCTTGCTGTGAGACGACAGTGCTAACCACTGAGCCACCGTGTTGCCCCAATATTAAACTATCATCATTAAAAATATATATTGATTGTTTTTTTTTTATTGTTAAATTCCCATGAATTTATTACCTTTTGCAATTTAGCATATATTATTATCACTACTTTCATCACATGCATCCAAAATGCAAACCCTTGGCAGTATAAAATATATAGTTATCTTTCAAACCAAAAAAGCTCACCAAAACAAATTTGAGATAGAAAAAAGCAACAGACAGAAATATTCTGTGTGAGTAAAGTGTACGCACTGCATTGCTGCAGGAAAAGTGTATGAACGCATTGCTGCAGGTTTCTATTTTTGTCTTCTAGTCATCCCTCATCAGAGAAAATACCATGTATTTAGTGAAGTGCGTGTTTGTGTGTATTTGTGTAAAGCCCATGCTCCACTGGTCAGGTCAGTATTCTTGCCTAAAGCTATAACAGTCGTTCTCCCTCTGTAACAAACACAACACACACTACTATAATATGAAAAAAATAATAATAATTTGAATCGACACTCATTTTGTTAACCTTTCTCCAACTTTCCGTGACCACTGTCAAATCTGAAGAATTCAGACTGCAGAGGTAAGTCACATTAAATGACTTCATTAAACTTTAAAAGGGAATGTTTAAAAGGATTTTGTGCCTAACAAGAGCAGCTCCAGCTAGCGGATAGAGGCAGAGACTGACCTACTAAAACACAGACTGCAGGATGAACGCATCTGACTTTCAGACACAGTCCACTCCTCTCCACCCCCATCCCTGTTCACTCGGTTAGGGCTCGTTATTTTTACACAGCAGTGCTTCCGCAGTGGTATGAACCCAGGAGTAGCCACAAAGGACTATGGTAAAGGCATAAACTTAGGGTGTGTTCACACTTGGCAGGTCTGGTTTGATTAAAGCAAATTCTGATGCGATTGCTCTGTTAGTATACTAGCTCATCTGAATAAGTGTGAATGCTGCCATCCGAATGTTGGTGTGTAACAAATACCAAAAGTAGGGGTGTAAAGATACACTCAAGGCTGGACATTCGAACATTCGATCATCAGAAGATTTGCTTATTCGAATATTTCTTCGATGGGCACTTGAATAATTTAGGGGGCATTCTGGCATCACCACGAAACAGTTCTCATTCAAACTTGAATATGAATTCACCCATGAGTGGACGACATAATTCTCCTCATCTGGAAGAGAAGACAAAAATAACGAAGACCCATCTGTGTAGTAACACCACTTGCATGGTGAAAGCCCCAAACTGGCTATGCTGTCGAAAATGTCCACAAACTCATCTTCTTCGCACTCAAAATGAAAAGTGTGGTAATATGAAGAGTGTTGGAAAACAAAGAAAGGTAACTACTATAACCTTGCACCCTGATTGTGATTTATATAAAAGTTGGCTTTGTGAAGAAATAGTTTGTTTCATAGCAGTGTCAGCTGTCTTGCCAGCCTCACGTTACCTAGTTCTATTTTGCATATTACATTTAATTGTCTTCTCTATGAAGAAATTCATTTAATTTTATTTAAACTCTTAGTTAAACAAAACGTGATTCTGTTATTGAAAGTACGTTACAGTGTTTAAGTGAATTTTATTCAACGTTTATTTTTCATTCTTGTATTGTTAAATTAGCCTACCATTTACCTGTTTGTGAAATATTAGGCTGCTTTATTAAAAGTATTGACAGACCTGTGTTATGTATAATTAGTGTGGTGTCCATTCTCAGGCCATATAAGCCTGTTGAATATGCTGTTCCATAGTTTATGAAACGTTTATTAATCCTAAATGTGTGGCGTGCACATATTGCACTAAAAAGCGGCACTGCACTTCCTTGCCTCTAGCAACACGCCAGCCACAAGTGAAATCGATTGGATAAAAGATTTTTGACATATTAAATATCCAAACAGACAGAAACACAGACATTGCTGTCTTTACAAGATATGAGAATATGTTCAGTCCCCAACCCTTTGAAGCTTTGAATATTCGATGTTGAATTCTAACAAAAGCTTCGAAGCTTATATAATGGCATTCAGACCAGCCTTACGCTCAAGTCACAATTCAATATGCAGGGCATGCACCACAGGTTATGGCGATCACTCGACACAGTAGGATAATTCAGCCTTAACACACCATTATGGAACAGTACATGAAGTCAGAAATTTTATTTTAGTGAACTACACCTTATAAACACATGTAAGCTAAATCTTGGATAAAACAAGCTCAATATCGCAAATCATATCATTTACATCCATGATACGCACTGTCACATTTTTATATTGCAATATCTCGATATTACAATGCATTGTTACACCCCTAACCAAAAGTATCATTTTCCTTTTTAGCCAGACCAAACGTACTATGGCTGCACGATATTGGAAAAATGTAACATTGTGGTATTTTGTTATTATGTGATATATATGATATGAATACAATTTTAACAGATGACTTGAATATCCGCCTTTGGAAAAAATGTATCATTGTAGATTGATTGGGATGATTATGCGCATCTGCATAAAATCGAATAAACAAATTAAAAGCATAGATCAATACAATAAAGAAAAGGTTACAATTTAAACAAACAGTGTTTTATCATTTTCCAAGTCTAACAGTATTTAGGTACAGTAATTGAATAATAAAAATAATTCAATATTATTAATCAACATTAAAAAGTGACTAAACGGTACAATTTCATTTGACTGACTCCTTTAAAATCACATGCAAATGATACATTATAATACAGACTCAACATTGAAATTCTGCGATGTGACTATTGCGAATGATCACATTGCGATATCGATGCTGAAACGATATATTGTGCAGCCCCTAAACAAACCAAGAAAATGGAACTACCGAACTAAGTGTGTACAAACATAAGAAACCTAACAGGGTTTTCAATAAAACTACTCTAATAAACATCATTGTGAAAGATTTTAATGGGTTGTGAAGAGGGTATCGCAGGTTTGAGTTCAGCCAACAGTCAGCACAGATTTCCTCCCTGCTTTTCCAAGTTCTCTCTGCAATGTCTATTTGCCTACCCAATTAAGTGTTAACACTCCACTTTCTAAGAACCCTGACCCTCACACACTCAATAACTTACTCCTTCAGTTCAGTCCTTCTGCTTTACTTCCTCCTCTCATGAGCAAGGGAAACAAAAGCCACATTTAGTCGGTCCCTGCTGTGTCTTTGTTCTGGAATGGATGTTCTACAGCACACTGCAGTGATGACAGCTGCATGGATACAGTACAACTCAACAACCCATCTCTGGCTGCCATCCACACTCAGGGTTCTTTCACATTATGTCTCTCTAGTATTCAGAGCAAGGAACGTTAGTTTTTGGGGGGTTTTTTGTTTTGTTTCTAAGAACTACAACCAAAGGATTTTCATGTGCATTTTGCAACTGCTGTGGACAGGTGTTTTATGCACTACAGTTCAGCAGTGGCTCAAAACACATTCAATTCTTGCAATAACTCTTAAGGCCCACAAGTGTGAAAAATAAAGATTTGTTCGATAATCATTTTCTTTTGAATGAATCTTGTTAGATTAAGAACATAAGTCAAGCAAATGAAAAGGATGTCAATATCCACTACAATTTTAGATAGTAATCCTTGTGTTTTGGTACAACACAGTTAGGTATGAATACCTTGTTTTGGTGGGCTTCTCACAACACATCCAATAACAAATACGTTAGGTCAGATTAGGTGGAGAGTAGGTGGACTTTGGTGGTGGCTGTGTAAAAGCATTTGACCATATCTGCAATTACAGTACAAAAGCAATCTGAACAAGCTTTTGACTAGCTAAGCATTTGACTAACTTTTTTATTTACTGATCATCCACTTGTGATCAGATAATTACTTCAGGCATATACTTTACTTTCACTGCTGTGTACAGTAGGGCTGAGTGATCACAAAACATACAGTGCGTTCAGTGTAGGTAGATTCTTGCAATGAATCTTACAGCCCATAAGCCTGTCACAATAATCCATATATCGAATTATCGCACAACACATGGACATGACCTCAATCATTTCTGGTGATGCAATATATATCGTCCATACATTAAAAAAAAACTATTCTAGCAACATTTTAGCTGATTGTGCAAAATCTCTAGCTCTATTGGAGGTGTCAGTGACAGTATGGTTAAAAAGCACTGTAGTATTTACTATAAATTACTATAGTATATTTTCATGTGGGTGCCTGACAACTGAAAATAGATCTGGTACCAGATATCGCAGACTCTTTTGCACTTTTTGTTAACATTTACTATTAAAGATATGCGTTTTCACATTCTGATTCCAATGTCTAATTATTAAATTGTTAAAATGACTATAATTTAATTAAACATTCTTAAGAATACAATATGTGTTCTTTGGAAGAGTGTGCTTGCATTATGATGCTATCATATTGTCATTCACGCATTATATAAGGAGTGGCATAAAATGGTCTTAAAAATGACAATAATATTGTTTATCGCAATATATTTTGGTGCAATATATCGAACAACAAAAAACAGATATCGTGACAAGCCTAACGGCCCACAAATGTGTTAAAGATTTGTGTGATAATCATTTTCTTTTAAATGCATCTAATTCATAAAATTATTGGGCCATATCCAATAGGTCTGCATTTGTTCCTCCCCAAAACCTATTTTCACATGGAAATCAGTCAAATCATAACATGACTTTGCAGCAAGCAACGTGCTAGATTTATTGAAGTCTATTTGATTTATTCATGCTTTTAAAAGTGCAAAAGAGAACTCGTGCTGTTCTGTGCATGCGCTCAGCCTCAGAGACGGAACAGAACACAAACCTGTGAAGTCATCTTTAGCTTAAGGTGCAAACATAAATGGTCAAATACATGTTAAAAAAAAGAATTTCAAAACTTGCCACTTAGTGATTATTCACATAAACCTTCATAGATATGTAATAAATGAATGTAGAGAATTGAAAATGCACATGTAAGAGTAAATCGGATCTGGTGGCTCTTAAAATGACAGCAGGCTATATTCCTGCGCTTATCATTATTAGTCAAACAACAAAAGACAAGGCCAAAAATCCCTCACTGCTCTTGACTGACAGGCTTTTGTAGTTTAAGAAACAAGTGCTTACGACTACACTTGTGGTTTGCATGTTCCTATTGTGTGAACGAGTCCATAAAGACAAAGAAAAGAGCTCTTTGCACAAGTATTGTGTCTTTTTTGCAGCATCTTGCACATGGACACTGTGCTTTTTAAATGCCATGTTATATCAAAAGAAGTTCAACTACTGAAAGCTGCAAAAAAAAAAAAAAAA
>CAIGQW010016602.1:0-18184 GCA_903798125.1 Danio choprae
ATATATACACTTTTATTCACTTTATATATATATTATATAACTGACTTACTTTGTTTACCAAACAAGTGGTTCTAATTGGATTAGCATTTAAAATCTTTAAAAAAAAGTTTAAAAGTTATTATTTTTTATTTCATGTGTTCAGTTTTTTTGGTATAAATCATTCCACACAAATCCACAGATTTTGTACAACACTCTGCACAGAAATAGCAAAATATCCATGGTATCCCTGGTAATTAGCTATTTAATATCATGTCTTTAACTCTGCTGTGGTGCTTTCAAGGAATTGGAAGTGAACAGCCACACTCAGAAATACAGAAAAACTGTCACTTGAGGGGTGCACTTTTCAAAAGCACATTTTGGATTGTAATATGCACATTTTAGGTACAAATATGCACATTTAAGGTACCATTATAGACCATGTCAATACAAACATATGCCTTTTAAAATGGTAACTGTAAAAGCTATGATTGGTTAAAAATGTATAAACACTCAGGGCATATAATAAATATGTAACAGGCAGAGCAATAGTTTTGATTCTGTGTACTGAATGTGGTGTAACATGAGACAAACCTCTGACACTAAAATTAAGGAGAATAATAAAAAAAAATTGTTGTGTCCAGTTTAGACTGCTTCTAATTGATGTGGCAGGACGTGATGCAACTTGACACAATAATGGTCACCTCTGATGTATGATGTAGAATTATAAGAAAGCTAATGCAAAGAGTGTTTTTCCACTTGGCAGTGCGCAATGTCTTGTAATCCTTGGATACATTGCTGATGAAGTAGTGAAGGTTTTTTTACAGTAAAAGAGAACGTCCTGGTTATGTACGCCACTTGGTAATAACAGCAACATCTAGACAAAACTCAGAAATAGGTTTGTGTAAATGGTGTATATATAGTCCAATTAATTAATGATAATGTCCTTCAGCTGTGTGTAATCAGGGGGAACTTGAAAACCTGTGTGATTGCAGGGTATGATGGGATTTGTAGTTCGAAAAGATACAGGGAGCGATCTCCAGCGACCCAAAATGGCAACACTACTGGCGATCACAACACATATATTGTCTTACTGATTCCTCTTTAAACAAACACAAAATCTTTTTTTTCACTAGAATTTATTATGTTTAGGATTAATTATCTTTTTACATTTATAGGTTCCAATAATTTTGCTCATTATTTTATGGAGGTTATTTCAAGGAAATTTTAAATTAACTTAAAAGATATACCAATAATATGACCCAGCTTCAGACTTTTAAACTATTCTAATACTTTTATACGTGGCATGGTGGATCAGTGGTTAGCACTGTTGCCACGCAACAAGAAGGTCGCTGGTTCAACTCCTGGCTGGGCCAGTTGGTGCTTCTGTGTGGAGTTTGTATGTTCTCCCTGTGTTCATTTCCTCAGGGTGCTCTGGATTCCATGCTATGTGCTATAGGTGAATTGGGTAAACAAAATTGGCCTTAGAGTATGTATGTGTGTGTGAATGAGAGATGGTATGGGTGTTTCCCAGTAATGTGTTGCGTCTGGAAGGGCATTCACTGCGTAAAACATATGCTGGAATAGTTGCCGGTTCATTCCGCTGTGGTGACCCCTGATAAATAAAGCACTAAGCTGAAGGAAAATGAATGAATGAATAATAATTTTGTGCCAAAATAACTATAATAGTCAGAAATATATCATTTTCTGTCAGGTGCTGAATTTCCTACTAAAACAAACATCTGTGTGTGATGTGAAATGCACAGACTGGCTTAACAACATCTAATAAAAACATCAAATAAAAATGATGAATGTCTGAATAGCTTAACAGGGTTCATTTTTGACTTATTATTTCTAAAAAAACAAATCAATATATATATATTTTTTTACTTGTCTAGAAAATGCATCTTGATTTGAGATTTTAGATATTTGTACTAGAAACAAGTAAAAAACTCAAGATGTATTGTAAAAATATATGATTATGTACATAACTATTTTAAAGGTTTTGCAATGTACATGTTTAACGCATGAAAATGCATACAAATGGTGCAATACACATATACTACATAATACTACATCAACTTGATTTACTGGAGTATTTATCGTCACACTTTCAAAGCAAATATCTGAATGAAGAATAAAACATTTTTGTTCCCATATTAAGGATATCTGAGTCCATGCTACACAAGTGCTGTGCTCTACATACGTCTGTCATGCTATCAGACTAAAAACAATATATTACTTTGAAGTTTGATTATTTCAGCATTGATCCTCCTGTAGGCGTAATATCACATTTACTAAATAATCTGATTATGCTTGACTGATCGCAGAACTGTGCAATTCATATTTGAATGACATGCATTATTAATATCTCAGATTAAATCCTGATTAAATTGAGATCAAAGGGCTCAATCTATTTATCTGCATCAAAGACTTGTGTTCAAACTGGTTTTATTCAAAATGTCATATTTTAAAAAACGATGTTACATTTTCAAACAGTAAATAGCATTTGAGGCTATTAGCATCCTAAGCATATTCATATACTGAAAAACATTGGGAATTTTCTATCTAATTTATCTAATTGATATCTAGTTATGACAGTTACAGTGCTTTAAAAATAAATGTGCATGTATGATAACTAAATTTCTTATAAAATGATCAGTTCTCTAAGTTTGCGTTTACATTTTTTAATAAGAATATTATGATTTTAGAATATATGATTTTAGAAGCTCGCCATGTACTGTACGTTGGCGGACTTGAGACGCAGAGAGAAGTTGACCACGACGACGGGGTTTGAGTCCAGAAAACAGAAGCCAAAAAATAAACTAAACAAGTAAATAACAGGGTGAGAATGTGGTAAAATCTGAAAATGTGGTAAAACTTAGGCAAGGGCTTTTCTTTTTCTGGATTGCTTTTTCAAACTGTCGGTTAGGTTTAGGGAAGTGGGTGGGCGGGTTAATCGGTGCTTTTGAAAATACAATTGGTTGGGTTTAGGAAAAGAGGAGGGTGGGTCTGTCAATCGGTCAGTAAGTCAGTCAGTACGTCATTCAGTCAACAGCAGCCTCTGGTGGATTTACAGGCGCGAATGGCACTTGCGAGAGAAATTTGAGATTTTAAAAAGCATACAAAGCGGCCTCTGGTGGATTTGCGAAAACAAAAACTGCAAAAAAACGGACCTCCTGGGATGTATTTGGCGCTCTCCAGAAATGTATATAACGGTTCGTTTTCAGAATGAGCCTGGGTTGAATCAATCAATCAATCAATCAATTAATCAATCAATCAATCAATCAATCAATCAATCAATCAATCAATCAATCGCTATCAAATGCATTTTGCTTAATTTAAACCAGTATGCAGTCTGATGTGTAAATTGCAGAGCTACAGTGGGGTCTAATTCCATCACACAAATTTAATGCCCAAGAAGAGCAAGCTCAAACATTCCATGATCACACTTATGAACAGACAACAATACTCCAATGAAAAACGCTCCCAATACAAATGGAAAAAGTCGATTACATGAAATTTTGTTTTACACCACTGTAGCCTATAAAAGATTTTTCGGGATGACTTTTTTATGATTTGAAAGTGGGCACTTAGGGTGGATTGAATTGAATTGATCCTGAACAGAGGCTGACAGTATGTCAAAGGTATGGACACACACACACACACACACACACACACCAAAATGCAGCACAGGAAATGAGCGCTGAGTGCCAGGCATTGAAACCAGCATAGGCTACATCAATGTTTCTCAACTATCCACCACAATCTGTCTTTATATTCCTCTCTTTGTCATAAAGTGCTCTGTGCTACAAGACGAAGTAGATAAAGTTTTCAGATGCCATTTCAGATATTGCCTTTCGCTTGTATGGTGGCTGTGACTGCTTGCTATGAAAAAATGGAAAAAATCGAACCAGTCTAAAAAATTTTATGACAGATGAAAGATTTGGAGGTAGTGTGTAAATGTAACTGACACAATGTGTGTGTGTGTGTGTGTGTGTGTGTGTGTGTGCGTGTGTTTGAGACATGCCAAGAAATTTGCCAAAAAATTGCATTACATGGGTATGAGACAGGTATTACAAGAAGAAAATAACTTATTGGCCATGTCCCCGTTTTTTAAAGGTTTATAAATCATACAGAATGAGTAAAAATTCCCAGTTTCCTGTAAATGATAGGGTTAGGTGTAGGGTAAAGTTTGTAATGTATAAAAACAATTGAAACATATGAAATAACTCCACAATTCACAATAAAAGAATGTGTGTGTGATAGAGAAAACACATGCACATAACATTAGAAAATAGCACATTTTAATGCACAACAACTTGTACAAGTAAATAATATGCTGCTTTAAATAGGCCTACGAGGTAAGTTTTGTTCATTCATTTTTGTTCATTCAAGTCATTTTCAGTCACACATAACTAATGCATAAAGGATTTTAGGTGTCTAAGCACAATTTAAGATTTGCTGCTTTTTATGTGCTTCTCACTGAAAATGTACTGCTTGGAACTGCTTTTATGTCAACGTGGCAATGAGAGCCATATTTATGATCAGCCCACCGGGAATTTTCCTAATTCTCCTGATAGAGGCTGATCAATATAGACATGCATATATCATGGTATGGCAGAAAACAAGACAAAAACAGACAGGACAGCACAGCTCTCAAAAACAAGCAGATCTACCACCATGACAAAAGAAAATGAAGCTGCTACAATTAGAGAACATGTTTTACTATGTGTGTCTGCATATGTTAATGTCAAATTTTTCCTTGTCGCTTCACCAGATAGTTTAACATCTTGACTTGGGTTATGTGTGTCTGGGTCAGAGAATCCCAGATTTGAACTAACTAATGCAACACAGGCTCATTGGAAATGCATGTTTCTGCCTATACTTTTGTGAAACCACAAAAACGTACTTAAACATAAGTCTGACTGCAGTTTTTAGGTAAAACGAATGCTACAGGGCAGTATGATGTCAACAACCTTTGTTTCTTTTCATAGTAATGATATTTACAAGGACAAATTAGTGACAAATACAAAGCACAAACAACTTTACAATGTCACAATGTCACCTGTCTGTCTCCAAAGACAACCTTAAGGTTGGTTTGTGCGCTGTTGTATTTGTGATGCAGAGTGTTCAGGTGTAAGTTCAGTAAAGCACGAAAAAAGACAAAAGTCATGCAAAATGAAGGTAAAACTACAGAACGTGGTCACAGCAGTTACATTTGCTTTCGAAAACACTATTGGTTGGGTAAGAAAGTATTTAGACAAGTGCTTTACAAGGTAATCTGTACAACAAGTGCCAGCTTCTCATGGATATGTACACGAACATTGTGTTTCTGAAACATATTACAAAATGTACCTTAAGTAACATACAGCAGGAAAAAATACGTATTGAACATGTCATGTTTTTTCCTAAGAATAATATTTCTAAAGGAGCTGTTGACATGGTATTGAACCAGATTTTGGTAAAAACCCAAACAGTACAAGCATAAAAATTAATAAAAAAGAAAAAAGAAAAATGAGTTATATGTAATAACAATGGAATGACACAAGGAGAAAGTACTGAACTACTGAAATGTATTTAATACTTTATATAAAGGTTTTTTTATGGCAGCTTAAAGCACTTCTTATATGTAGAATGAAGTCACATGAATTACTCAGCTGTGATTTTTTTCACAGACTTCAACAGAGTGTAAAAATCTTGATGGTACTGTGGCCTAGTAATGTGCACTTAGGTTACATCTCTTTATCATTTAATTAATAACCAAAACGAGCAAAAAAGCTTAATGGGGCTGGGTTTATTCTAAAATATATTATTTTTAAATACTATTACTCTTTTAAATTTGATAATATTACCTAACTGTACTTAATTATAATTTTTTTATTACAGCATTCATATAGTGAACTTTTCATTGATTGTTTATAGTTTAATAGAAGTTATTACCATAATTCGTATAAAGTGTCATGAAGTGTACAACAGTACAACATATTGTAAATATGTGTAATTTCTGTGCAAGAGCAATTTTTCCAATATGCTTAAAGCATAAGTTTACCCAAAAATGAAAATTATGTTATTAATTACTCACTCGTATGTCATTCCAGTCCTTTGAGACAATTGTTTATCCTCAGAACACAAATTAAGATATTTTAGAAATCACAGAGCTGTCTCATCCTTCATAGACAGCAGCAATCCTGAGATAATCCACAAAACTCCACAAAAAGAACCAAAAACATTGTCAGAACATTCCACGTAACTTTAGTGGTTCAACAGTAATCATACAAAGCTCCAACAACACTTTTGTGCGCTAAAACAACTGTAAAAACAAATCTGGTCACCTTTATCTTTCATATCAGACTCCAATATATGTAATATGATGTGACCACAATATGATGCTTGCATGTTCTGCTGCTGTCTTTAATGGCAATATGTCAAACTGCCCATAGTAAATGTGCACCCTGATCACCCTAAGAACACAATATTGTTTTTGGATCTTTGTATAATTACAGTCAAACCACTGAAGCCACATGAACTGTTTTGACAATGTTTTAGGTTCCTTTTCTTATCTTTCAACATCTAAGGACCATTGCTGTCTCTGGAAGATGAAAGAGCTCTTGGATTTAATTTCAAATTTCTTCATTTCTGTTCTGAAAATGAATAAAGGGATTGGAACGACATGAGGGTGAGAAATAAATAATATCATTTTCATTTTGGTTGAACTAACCCTTTAAAACCTCTTACAGAGTCATAACTAGGGCTGCACAATATATATTGCGATATGAATACAGTTTCACCAGATGACTTAATATCTCTATTTGCAAAGAATTTATAATGTTAGAACAATTGGGATGATATTGCAGTGGGAGTGCTTCTCCATAAAATCTAATAAACAATATTTTTGGGGGTTCTCATGCCTGAATGTTTTTAAAATCATTATACAATTCCAGGCATTAAAAAAACATGCAACTGATGAATTATAATAAGCGTATTATCACATTGTGATATCGATGCTGAAACAATATATTGTGCAGCCCTAGTCATAACATCTGGTGTATGTTACTCCAGTGGCTGAAAGAGAAGTTGAGTCACTTACTCATTTTTGTCTTTAAAAGATTTTCTTTATCCTTCAGTTTACTCCACCAAAGAATTTAAGAACCAAAACATTGAGCAAACTGATGAAATATGCAGCACATATTTTTTTTCACTGGATAGCTCCTTCACAATTAGACGTCTAGTGAAGAGCATCCAGACAGTAGCTGAAAATGCCCTTGAAGCAAAAAGCACAGAAAATGTAAATGATTTAAAGACGTCCAGGAGATTTATTCAAATTACCGTTCATTCAAACTCCCAGCGTTTACAGATATGATTATACATTTATATAGAGCAAATGTATGACTTTCATCAAGGTCTTTTGTTGTTTTATATGGAGGGAGAAACTTCACAATTACCGCTGCAAGTATTTTTAGCTGCTGATGTGATGAGGAAAGACTTCAAAGAAGCGACCCACAGAAATGTATGAATGTTAATTGCAGCCGTGGGACATCTTGAGTAACGTCCACAGCAATGTACTTGCAATAGAAAAAGATGAATATTATTCCCATTTGAACTGTACAGTTGATAGTAGATTGAGGAATTACAATTAAAGTATACAGCAAATACACAACCCAAGCTCAGTCTGAAAACGTACCGCTATATGTACATACCTCTATATGTACTTGCAATAGAAAAAGATGAATATTATTCCCACTTGAACTGTACAGTTGATAGTACATTGAGGAATTGCAATTAAAGTATACAGCAAATACACAACCCAAGCTCAGTCTGAAAACATACCCCTATATGCATTTCTGGAGAGCGAAAAAACTTTTTTTTGCAGTTTTTGTTTTCGCGAATCCACCAGAGGCTGCTGTGTACATTTGTTCAGATCTCAAATTTCTCTCATGAGTGCCATTCAAGTGACCCTCCTCCTGAACCTCCACCCTCCTCCTTCCCTAAACCCAACCAATAGTGTTTTCAAAAGCACCAATTGACCCACCCAGCCACTTCCCTAAACCCAACCGACAGCTTTCAAAAGCATTCCAGGAAAAGTAAAGCCCTTGCTTGATTTTTACCACGTTTTTTAGATTTTACCACATTCTCACCCTGTTATTTACTTGTTTATTTTATTTTTTGGCTTCTGTTTTTGTCTTACCTGCTTTCTGGAACCGTTCTTCGCCGTACTCAAACCCCGTCGTCGTGGTCAACTCCTCTCTGCGTCTAAAGTCCGCCGACGTACATGGCGAGCTAACTGGACAAATTGGTAACAGCGGGAAAGTCGTCCATATGGAGGTAAGCAGTCAGCTGGTATGCACGAAAAGGAACGGCATCATACCACCACGTAGCATTCGTTTTAAAGGCAAAATGCAGCCATACGTACTTCTGGCTACATAATTTGCGATCTCCAGAAATGTATATAGGGCTACGTTTTCAAAATGAGCCTATGTTGCAACTACAATTGTTAAGCAAATTCCAGACAACAGCACATCTTAAGTAACCTATGATAATATCATATACCGTGCTAAAAAAGCTTCAGCTATTAATCACAACAACAAAAAATGTATACCACCATAAGCCTAGTTTCCAATGTTCACCAAGAATGCGCATATTTAAAATCTAAAACTTAGTATTATTTAGAATTTTTTGTTGAAGAAATGTAACTGATTACTTTTAATAACTTTACAACATCATTAATAAATGCTTTCATTAAATGTGTAAATTGAATGGATATTTTTAACAAGATGCTGTATTAGTCACCAAGAATAGGAGATCTGAAACACTGTAATCGCTGGTCAGTGTCACAGTGTTATTTACTTATTAGCTCTATTCATTCATTCATTCATTCATTCAACTTATTTTCCTTCGGCTTAGTTCCTTTATTTATCAGGGGTCACCACAGCAGAACAAACCGCCAACTTATCCAGCATATGTTTTTTACACAATGGATGCCCTTCCAGCTGCAACACAGTACTGGGAAACACCCATACGCTCTCACACACATACACTACGGCCAATTTAGTTTATTCAGTTCAACTGTACCACATGTTTTGGACTGTGGGGGAAACCGGAGCACCCGGAGGAAACCCACGTGAACATGAGCAGACCATGGAACCTCCACACAGAAATGACAACTGACCCAGCCGAGGCTCGAACCAGCGACCTTCTTGCTTTGAGGCGACAGAGCTAACCACTGAGCCACCATGTCAACATAGCTCTATTCCCACTAAAAATAATTATTGTACATTGTTGTCCTGTTAGGGTGACAAGGTGGTGCAGTGGGTAGCACAATCGCCTCACAGCAAGAAGGTCGCTGGTTCGAGTCTCGGCTGGGTCAGTTGGCGTTTATGTTTGGAGTTTGCATGTTCTCCCCGTGTTCGCGTGGGTTTCCTCTGGGTGCTCCGGTTTCCCACACAAGACCAAAGACATGCGGTATAGGTGAATTGGGTAAGCTAAATTGGCCATAGTATATGTGTGTGAATGAGTGTTTGTGGATGTTTCCTAGTGATGGGTTACAGCTGGAAGGGCATATGCTGTGTAAAACATATGCTGGATAAGTTGGTGGTTCATTCTGCTGTGGCGACCCCTGATTAATAAAGGGACTAAGCCGAAAAGAAAATGAATGAATGAATGTTGTCCTGTTGGACCAGATTAACAGATTTGGGACAAAGAAAGGTTTAGTAAATGATGACAGAATATAACTATCTCTTGTTGTAATCTTCTGCTTTCCTAAGTTTCATATCTTTGCATATCTTGCTTTCTTAAGATCTGGACAATGCACATCTTATGATTGTTTACTGCTTAAAATGAGAAAGAAAAGTTGTCTTCTAAACAGATAAGAAACTTTATAATGTGCTATGGTAACACTTTAGCATAAAGATTTTCTCAATTCTCAACTGCCTATTAACAGCATGTTGTCTGTGTATTAGTTATATCATAAAATTATCTGCATCCATCATATTTCCAAACTTATAATTAGTTACTCCCCCCAATACTGTGGTAACACTTTACCATAACAGTACATGAATAATGATGTGTTAATATGTAAACTAAACATTACTTTATTATAAACTAATGATGAAATAACACAAGCGCTAATCATAAATTAACTTAAACTACAACATGAGTCTTATGAGTTCATAAGTGAATAACAGCTACCTTAATTTTGTTAGTACATATTTGTTTGTTAATTAATGTATCAATTACCACATTAGTTTATGCTTAATTTAACCATGATATGTTAATGTATAATTATATTGTGACTTTACTTTACTTGGGGCACAATATCATTAACCCACTCTTAACTACTCATGAACTCCTAATGCACGTCTGTCTGGTGTGTTTACACTGAATAACAATAGAAAAGTGTTCTGTCAACATCAACATAAACAGATTAAACCCAGGAGTTCATGAGTAGTTAAGGATGAGTTAATGGTGATGTGCCCCTCCAAGTAAAGTCACAATATAATTATACATTAACAGCTTAGAGTTCATGTTGTTTGCATTTAGCTTAAACTTAAATGTAAATGTATACATTAATTAACAACATGAACTAACAAGTAATTAGGGTAGCCATTATTCACAAGTGAACTCATGTGACTCATGTTGTAGTTAAAGTTAGTTCATGAATGCGTGCACCTTAACTCATCATTAATTCATAATAAAGTAATATGTAGTTTACATATTAATACACCATTACTCATGTACTGTTATTGTAAAGTGTTACTAATACTTTTTTTGTTTGTGATTTTTACTGGCTGACATCAGGACAGAAAACATTAACTAGGGGCCAACAGTACAATAATGTACAATAATTAATGCTAGTGTGAATAGAGCTAATAAGTAAATAGCATTGTGACATTAATTTTCAGCGATTATTTATGGGGTTCCTCCAGCTTCACTGTTACAGATCTCCTATTCTTGATGACTAATACAGCATCTTGTTAAAGACACCCATTAGATTAAAACATTCAGAACAGCCTGCTCTTCCTTAATTATCAGTACGTTGAACTATGAACATATGAAACAGATGTTGTACAAACAAACAGGAGTATATATGACTTAAAACATCTGTTGATATTAAATCCTGCCCTGAGTCTGATTAAATGAATGTCATATATGCAGATGTTGTTATGACACAAATCTGCAACATGCAGTTCTACAATACCGCACACTGTACACAAGATAACACACAATGACTGAACACAAAAGGGCATGTATAAGCAGATTACAGAAAAAAGAAAGACAAAGTAAAGAGACAGATGGCAGACAAGAACAGTGCAAGAGGCAGCAAGATTAAGAGTCTTACATGAGCAAACACACAACTTCACATTTAATGGCGTTTTGTGATTTGGCAATACAACTTGTAATGATAAGTCATTTCAGTAAGTTTATTAAAGTCATTGTAAATGGGTACATGTGTCAAAATGTATTTTGCCGTGGTATAATGTGTTGATTCTTCACATGAATAATCATAACAACAGCTGTAATACTGAACATAACTATATTTGTTTAAAGGGAAAGTTCACCCAAAATTGAAAGTTTATTTTACTTTTTAAATTTATAAGCATTTATGGGTTTCTTTTTCATTGAGAAAATAAAATATTTTGAAGAATGTTGGAAACCAGTATCCATTGACTTCCATAGTAGGAAAAAAAATAAGTCAATGGCTACCGGATTTCAACATTCTTAAAATATCTTCTTCAGCTAACATTTCAGCAGAATAAAGAAACAGATTTGAGACAATGTTCAGTAAATGATGTAAAACGATAAATGATCACCTTTAGAAAGGTTTAGTAAATGATGACAGGTGAACTATACCTTGTTGTAATCTTCTGCTTTTCTAAGTTTCATATCTTTGCATTTCTTGTTTTCTTAAGATCTGGACAATGTGCATCTTATGACTGTTTACTGCTTTAAATGAGAAAAAGAAAGTTGTCTTCTAAACTTATAAGAAACTTTATTATGTGCTATGGTAACACTTTAGTATGGAGACTAATTCTCAATTTTAGCTAACTGCCATACAGTACATGCTAGCATATTGGCTGTTTATAGGTTACATCATAAAATTAACAACTATCATATTTTACATACTTTATCAAAGACCACAGAATACACAAGACATGTCAATTGTATAGTTTTGAATGAGGAAAGATGTAACGGTCAATATGGCTGCTCTAGCCAATCAATTATCTGGGGGAGGGACGTCAGTTCAGACGTGTGTTTTACAGCAGTTTATGCAGCATCATTGCAACTACACTTGAAAACAAATGTTTTCTGGTTTTGCAATTTGTATGAATTGAAAGCGTTTTTAAAACTGCATAAAATGTTGTTTAAAGAAGAAAGAATGATGATTTTCATTGTTTTAAGCAGTTTTTATCACTTTCTGTTTTTGGCCTGAAAAAGCGGTTTCAAGGTCAAAGTTTCCCGCAATGCAAAAAGGTTCAAAGTTTCCCGCAATGCAAAAAAATACGTTTTTCAAACTCCCTCAGATCACTTGGTTTTCACTTTAAACTTGTTAAAACATGTTTAAAACAATGTTGTTTAAAGCAGAAAGAATGATGATTTTCATTGTTTTAAGCAGTTTTTATCACTTTCTGTCTGACCTCATGAATTCCCGCCTCCACCATTCTAACACAAACCACATGACTGCAACCCCTTGAACGCCCAAACTTGTAAACAAAGAGGTCGCTGTCAGTTTGAGAGGAGATTATAAGTTGGGAAATATTTCAGAAGACCAGTGTGATCAGACAAGGCAATATCAGAGGATAATAATGTGTAACAGATACTGTAAGTTATTGATTCTTATAGTAGTTATAGTTATAGTAGTTTTGATTGACAGGATAATGTCTGGTCAGATATTTTCTTACTATGGGGAGATGAAAATGTCTGCATTACCAGGAAACAGTTGTTTTTAAATTTCATTGGTGATTCCAAACAGCTTGGCAAAACCTACCTCACACCTTAAACTAACCATGACAACAACTTAATTAAAAACTATTAATAAGCAGGACATTAATTTATTAAGACAAAAGCCATTGTTAATAGTGAATATGTATTCCCACTTATAAAGTTCACTTAATATTTATAAGTGGCATTTGTCTTTTTTTATGTAACAAAAGATACTTTTGTTTTAAGGCCTATATTTATAAGGAATTATGCATGGATTACAATGCTTTTGAAGCATCTTTATTAAGCATTATACATACAGACTTAATAGAAAGAGTTACCCAAAAAGAATGTCAAAATTCATGGAAGAAAACTCAGTTTTTAGCACAGTATTCAATAAATTTAAAAAGTAAATTATGAATAGAGAGAAAAAAATAAAGGGGGTGGCACCGTGGCTCAGTGGTTAGCATTGTCACCTCACAGCAAGAAGGCCGCTGGGTCGAGTCCCATCTGGCCCAGTTGGCATTTCTGTGTGGAGTTTGCATGTTCTCCCCGTGTTCGCATGGGTTTTCTCTGGGTGCTCCAGTTTCCCCCACAGTCCAAAGACATGCACTATGAGTGAATTAGGTAAACAAAAATGAGTGTGTGTGTGAATGTGAGTGTGTATGGGTCTTTCCCAGTACTGGGTTGTGGCTGGAAGGGCATCCGCTGTGTAAAACATATGCCAGAATAGTTGGCGGTTCATTCCGCTGTGGCAACCCCTGATAAATAAGGGACTAAGCTGAAGGAAAATGAATGAATGAATGAAAAAATGAAGAGACAGAAGGAATTTTCGCATTATAATTGAAACTGCTGTGTTCTGGGTTGTTGTTTATCACGACTGTCTCTTCATGTCATGACTATGTGGAACTGTGCAGATGTTCAACAGAAACCAACATCTTTTTCTGCAGAAAATTGTTTTCAGCTGCAGTTTATTTTTAATCCTTTTGACATAAATATATTGATCCACTGACCATCCTCTGTGATGCCTATAATTTATAGATAGTGCTTTATGATGCTATTTCTGTTTAACTGAAAGTCTAAGTTTAACTGTTCTAGTGTACTCTGAATTTACTTCTTTTACTGCATAAAATAAAGGTTTGTTAAATTAGGAAGTAGCCTACAATTTGATCGAGTTGTAAGCTCAGGAAGTATTGGCTGGACAAAAGTAGGCCTTTACAATTATTTAAGGAAAAATTTTAAGTCAGTTCTCCAGGAGGGCAAACACCCTGCAGAGATTAGATCCAACACACTTGGCTGGCAGATTTTAGTGAGTCAGAACAGAAGACCTTGGTTAACTCATTCAGGTGTGTTTAATTAGGATTAAAACTAAACTCTGCAGGACTGTGGCGCTTCAGGAACCTGATGGACACCCCTGAGTTTATTCATAAGGGGTATAATTAGCTATTTCCCATCCAAATATGTGAATTAAACTTGTTTCACATAAATAATTTGCAAATAAAGCACTGTTTTTTATCCAATAAGTCCATCCAATGAATGAAGACAAAACACAATGAACACATTTTGAGGTGCAAGATCACACTTAGGGAATGCAGATGTTCAAGTAAGATTCTGTGGGTAATAATACTGAACCAATTTGATGACAGACTTTGGCTGAGGGATTTTAGAATGACAAAAGCATTTTAGATGTTTTACAATGTGGTCAGTCCGCTGGTTTGTCCATTAACTCTGTCCCATTGTATCCATTTTTGTTATGACATGATCTGTTAAAACAAAATCACATGACCATTTTGATGCACATGCTGGAATTTATTTGACAAATGTGTTTCCATTTTAGTTGATGCAAAATTTGTCTTATCAGATAAAAAGTTTATCCTATTCAGTATGTGCAATTAAAAAAAATTATGCGCATCTTGCCGTTTTAAATTTTTTTATGGGATACTCCAAAATGCGAATGAATAGAAAGCTGTTAGGAATGTGACAGTACATTAAGTTAACAGTGAAGTGGACAACAACTGTTCAATCTTGTGTGTGTGCACAGAGAAGGGACTCACACTGTCTTGCGTGAGCATGAGATGAGACAGAATCTTATATTTCCATTATTTTTTTATGTAAACACTTTTAATCTCACATCTTCTGCAGCACCTCACACAAGAGCACCATCTTTTTTAGACAGCATGTCAGGATAAAACTATTTCAGCTTTTACACGCAGCAGCTCATTGATGTCAGATCCAGAGCGGTGGACCAATCAGAAGGACTTGAAGGTGGGGCAAGTGTTGAGCTTCTGTTTACAGTAGCAAGTTGGCATGACAACTGCAACATGACAGAACCATTTCTTAGTGCTTCTGAGTGTATTAATTTTTTGTGAATGGCTCCTAAGTTGTTGCACTGGTGTGGTCTTTTCTGCCAAATTCAAGTGAACCGAACTGTGACCCATACCATGATACATATACCATTACACAACTGTAATAGCTATTGAGATCTACTGTAAACAGATACAGCACAAACTGTAGTATGCAGATACATATGAATGAACAGTCTATATTTTTCACATCCAATAATATGTAGAATTGTATTTTTTGTAATTACATAGAGAAATGGTGCATTTGTGTATTTTCAACAAATATTGTCAAAACTGTAGGATTTGCATCACAAAATACTGACAGAGTACATTATACTCTTATATTGACAGCTTAGCTAAGTAGTTTGATTGTTTTGACAAAATGACCAAAGGACTTATAATTATCATTGACACAAACACTCCAAAATGCACCTATAAAAAACCAAAGCAACTGAGAAAAACTGTATCATGAAATCCTGTAATTAAACTGTAAAGATGAATAATATTTCCCTTGTAATTATTATTGATTGATAAATCATTTAACAAACAGCGAGTATAATTTACAAGGGCAGAGCATGTGTTATTTACTGACATATGACCACATCAATTTCAATTAGGACATCAATTACCAAAAGGGCACCATCTTGTCTCACCAGGGCAATAAACAACTTTTTTCTGAAGAGGAAAATCAATGTAATTACATGATATGGTAATTAATCAAATGAATTACACATATCATTTTCCATAACTTAATTTAGAGACATTATCGTGACAGAAAATAATTATTTTAATAATGTGAATGTCAGTGCTTGTACTGATATTGGCCGCTTCATAAAGCACACAAATGCACATAATTTAAAAATGTGCCAGGGTTAGAACAAATTCAGAATTTAAGAACTCACAAGTTTAATTTGAAATGGTCACAACACAGTGACTGTTGATTTAAAGCTTGTGGAAATAAGATAAGATTCATTTATTCATTTTCATTTCGGCTTAGTCCCTTTATTAATCTGGTGTCGCCACAGCGGAATGAACCGCCAACTTATCCAGCATATGTTTTACGCAGCGGATGCCCTTCCAGCTGCAACCCATCTGTGGGAAACATCCATACACACCCATTCACACTCATACACTACGGACAATTTAGCCTACCCAATTCACCTATACCGCATGTCTTTGGACTTGTGGGGGAAACCGGAGCACCCGGAGAAAACCCACGCCAACACGAAGAACATGCAAACTCCACACAGAAACGCCAACTGACCCAGCCGAGGCTCAAACCAGCGACCTTCTTGCTGTGAGGCGAACGTGCTATCCACTGCGCCACCGTGAGGCCATAAGATAACAAATTTAAGACAAAAAAAAGCCTTTTCATTTTTGTTAACTTGTTTTATTCTGTGCACATTGTAAGTATATATGTTGCTCCAGCAGTTAGCTGTTAGCTATTTCATCATGTTTAAATTATTTTGTATATTTTTTAGAGCTTTAGAATGCAAACAAATGGTCACATTTTTTACTTTATTTTACTATATGTTTTAATGTATATGTTTTATACAGCGGATGCCCTTCCAGCCACAACCCAGTACTGTGAAACCCCCATACACACATACACACACACACACACCGTCCAATTTAATTTATTCAATTCACTTGTACCGCTTTGGACTGTGGGGGAAACCCGGAGGAAACCAACGCCAACAAGGGAAGAACATGCAAACTCCATACAGAAATGCCAACTGGCCCAGCCAGAACTCAAGCCAGAGACCTTCTTGCTGAATGCACAACCTAAATTAAGGTAATGTTTGGTAGAACACAGAAAAAGTTCAAGCTATCTATAATGAGACCTTGTTTGAGGACTTTAAGTGTTCTTTTGCCCACATACAACATAAAATCACAGCTGGGTAATATGTGCATTAATGCTACAAGTAGCATCAAGCTTCACATCACAATATATGGGATTATTGCAGGTTTTGTGAAAAGTCATAATGGAGTAATTCTCTGCTGGAAAACGTTTCCTCTGAGTTTACAATGGTTTTCAAAACAGCTGCAACAATCTCTGCAAACAATCTTCTGTGCAACAGCAGCAGCTTTGGGAAGATTTTTGTTAAAGCTCAAATCAAACTGGACAGCCCATTTCATCACTGGGCCATGGAGGAAAAAAAATCAACAAGCTGATTGAAAAAAATCCCTCACTTTGTATAGTGCAGCAACTGATCCTGGCATCGTTGAATTGAGCTCTGTAAATAGATCTATTGCTTTGGTCCAAAAGTGGCATTTCATCCAATTTTTGCCTTGGTATTTTATTAGAAAAGGGCCTGATGCATTTTTTTGTTGTTGATAAATTTCATGTAAATCTATTGCCATTTTGAGCTTTTTTTGTCAGAAAATGACAAAAGTTATAGGTGTTTTAGAAATAATAGGTGTTTAATTGACTGTGGTTGAAAATCAGGGTTATTTCACCAAATAATGATAGCTTAAAACATTAATATTGTGTTGTCTAAAAAAAGTAAACAGCAAAGTGTTTTTTGTTTTGTTTTTATGCTAAAAATTACAACATGTTTATTTTACATTTGGAAGAAATATGCTAAAAAAAAAATCTTTTTATTTTAAATTTGGAAGACAAAGTTGTCATCAGTGCTTTACAGAAAGAAACGAAACGGTTACTAAAGTAACCCTCGTTCCCCGAGGGGGGGAACGGAAATGCTATGTGGATAATTCCACTATGGGGATTTCGTCAGAAAGCCAATCATCTGAAGAGTAATAAAACGGGCCAATGAAATGCCAATGAGTTGGCAGTGTCTGCGCGCACAGCTGACATCAATCACAATCAGTTTGTGTATAAGATGCCTGCTCTGCCGCAAGACCATACCTTTTCTAGCCGAAGAAGCCGAACTACAGCTGTCAGCTAAGGCGCAATCGCTGTGGCGAAGGAACATAGCATTTCCGTT
>CAIGQW010016608.1:0-14539 GCA_903798125.1 Danio choprae
AGTGCATTCATATTTATTAATTTTATTTTATATATATTTTATTTTATATATTTATTTTTTCAACAATAGCTGCATTTATTATAAGGTGCATTTGTCCATGGCTGCTACCAGGTCAGCTAACTGTTCTTGTAATAAACAAAATAGGATGTGCTGTAATCATATAACACAGCATTTTCGAATCACTTCAATTGCAACATCTGTGAACCTCATCAGCGCAAGCGAACAATAACCACAAAGCGATGCTAAAGAAATCACTGAACATTTTTTTCACATAATTGTGCTACGGGCCTGTGGGAGCGAATACAAAGTGCGTCTGTTCGGATTGTGTTAAAAATGAGAACAAAAAAGCACAATTAAAACTACACATCTCATTGCTTTGAAATGAAGATGAATGTGTGGACAAATGAATGAATCGTTTCATCAATAACAGGCCGTTTGGAGAGGTTGTGTGCGGTGCGTATGGTATGCCACATTGCCTGTTAATGTCAGGAACGGGAAGTGTTTGGTTTAGCATTCTCTGCGCGCCTCTCTTCACGCTGTAATGCCCTCAGTGCTACTCTGTGTGCTCTGGCCTCCTTGCTTGTCTAATTGGATCTGGTGATTGCCGGGTTTTGTCACACAAAGGGCTGATCTGCACAAATTACAGGCCAGAGTGTCAGAAAGCACAGCAGTCAGTGTCAGAGCCGAATTTCATCAGTCGAGCCAAAGCAAATCAAGCATCTAGTATCAGTCTAGCTTTTCCCTCATCTCTGGGAACAATCAACATGCCTCAGTCAACATTAACTCAAAAGAAATTGACCTATAGTGTAAACATGCATAAAATGAGTTGCAGTTCTCAGCTGAAATGAACACTAGAGACAATTATTATATGTACAGTACTGTGCATACTACTTTACGACAACCTAAAAACACTTACCAAAGTGAATTATTCATAAACTTATACATTTTACACTTGCATTTTTACATCTGTCTCCATATGTAAGGCTTTTCCAGCATAGTAAACTTGCTCTGTAGCTCACCTGGTACAGTGCTGTATGTGTGATGCAGAGTCAGGAATGAAATGCAATTCAACAAATTCTGTAAAAAATAAGTTAAAAAAACAAGGCTGTCTTAGTTTTCTTTAACACTGGAAGTATCAGAATTCTAAGAATGACCATATATTCATATACCACATGCATTTCTGTCAATTCATATTTACATTCGAAGCTTCTATTGAGATTTTAGAATTAAGTTTTGAATGTCTGTCATCATATTTTATTAAGTCATGTGATATGATTTTTACAAATATATATATTTTTTTAAAGATAGCCTATAACTGTGTACGATTTACCAAACTCCCTGTAAGGTGCATACCAGAATTTGTCCGGTAATAGGGAGAGCAAGTTTAGTTCACGACAGTGAAAATGTTGTTTTTGAAACACATGTCTGAAGTAAAGTTATGTTTTTTTAGCAGACAGTTAGGCCACTCACTCATTTTAACATAGTTATTAAATTACAAAAGTGAAAAGTGAAAATTCAAAATGACTGCCTCAGTAGTTAACACTGCTGGTTAGGTTTATTTTTACACCAATGACACTAGTTCTTGCAAAGTATGTCAGAGGTTTTAATTGTACTGGCTGATAAAAGCTTATTTTCAATGTTATCTTTATCAATCAGATAAGAATCTTAATTATTGGGTGATAAATTATGGATAATGTCTGCCAGTTAGTCCACTTCAGATGCTTACTGCTGGCCATGTGGATTGCTATTGGTGTTTGCCACATGACATGACATTGCATGCAGCAAATGCACACTTAAGAAATGTTAGAATCTTTAGAATTTAAGCACAGTTGAAGTCAGAATTATGAAACCTCCTGAATTATTAGCCCCCTGTTTATTTCCCCCCCAATTTCTGTTTAACAGAGAGATTTTTTTCAACACATTTCTAAACATAATAATTTTAATAACTCATTTCTAATAACTGATTTATTTTTTTATCTTTGCCATGATGACAGTAAATAATATTTTACTAGATATTTTTCAAGACACTCTTTACAGCAGCTTAAAGTGACATTTAAAGGCTTAACTAGGTTAATTAGGTTAACTAAGCAGGATAGGCTAATTAGGCAAGTAATTGTATAACGATGTTTGGTTCTGTAGACTATCGAAAAAATATATAGCTTAAAGGGGCTAATAATTTTGACATAAAAAAATTAAAAAACTGCTTTTATTCTAGCTGAAATAAAACAAATAAGACTTTCTCCAGAAGAAAAAAATATTATCAGACATACTGTGAAAATTTCCTTGCTTTGTTAAACATCATTTGGGAAATATTTAAAAAAGAAAAACTATTTAGAACATTTCAAAGGGGGTTTAATAATTCTGATTTTAACTGTATATAATATTCATTTTTGTGTGAAATCACATGAAGATTCCGTGTTTTTTTTTTCAGTTAAAAAAGAAATTGTCTACCGTATTTGTTTGTGTTTTGTTTTTGTAATCAGGCAATTATACAAATAATTGTATAAATATTTGTATTTTTCAGCCTTATTGGCTTTCAAATGCATACTGTTAGCTTTAAGATATTTATTAGTACCTAAAAAGTCCAAAAATGTACCATTTACATTTTTAGGTACTAATATGTACCTTTAAGGTACCAATGTGGACCCATTGGGTACAAACATGTACCATTTGAAAAGCTACCACCACAGTGACAGCTTTTGTACCTTTTTTTGTGAAAGTGTATGTTGGCCATTTTAATTCTGAACTGCCACAGTACTGTAAATACAGGGACTAACATAATAAACATTACCAGTCACTTTTATCTGTTTAAAAAACAAAAAAAACCTTTCAAAAGTGACTGAAAAGTGTCAGCACACTCAAAAATCAAAAAGACAACAAGTGAAATGACGCGGTAGGCTGTTTACTTAGAAACAAAACTAATTGTCAGTGTCAAGCTAACAATGTTTTGACATATTCTCAGAAATTTTCTTTTGATCTATGCACATTGATTGGATTGTTTTGAAGGCAGTGAGTGAAAAAAACCCATACAGTAACAAGCATTTAAGCACAACTCACTGGGCATTTCACTTTGAAATTGCTGTGAAATGTGTAAGATGCAATGTAAGTTTGTGAACAAGTGTATCTAGAAATGCAATGTAGAAAAAAATGTATTCCCCTATTCAATTTCAATTTCCATTATTAATAGTGTCTAAAACATATACTGGCACTTTAATTGTTTTGAGCTTGTAAACGATCAATCATTTGTTTTCTTGTCTTTGCATTTCGAGATATTACACTGACTGAGATGCTCGTCTGTTGTGAAATAAACACAATGCAACATCAATAAGTAAAGATGCTGAATTTTTTAAGCCCCACATAGGAATGATTGTCTTCTGTTCTTCAAACACACACTGCTCAAAAATGCATTAGGTCACAACAACAACAAATGCTGAAATGAATGAATGAACTTCATTAGTAAATTAACATGTTCACAACCACAGAACAATATGGTGTGAAAACATCGAACGAGAGTGAAAGAAATCATTAACATTCAACACAAGCTAAGTCTATAATTACAGCCACTGAACTATATTTACAGAAAGACTTAACCACCTACAGTATACACATTAGCTTTCATTAAGGGGAAGACTTAAACTGGACATTACAAACACTATGTCAACTGAGATTAATGAGTTCTACACCTAGCTGTCTCAATCCTTTTTTAATCATTAGACAGTATTTTTCTAGTAACTTAAACATAAAAAAAAATGTGCTCCAAGCTGAGGTATAGGTGATTTTGCATCTTAGCCCTCCTTTTTGCTTTTGTAATTGCATAACTTATAAATATTCTATCTCCATTATCACAAAACATGACATACAACAAAATACAGCTTTGATCACAGCGTCCCCCGTCCTTCAGCTGTTGATTTTACTGAATGTCACGCTTCATGTCGCTGTTTTGACTTTGATTCGTTTGTTCAAGCATGCTGCCAAATCATTGTACACTACTTTGCATGACAAAAAAGTATGAAAATGTTTAAAAATAGCTTTGCTTAAGAAAATGTTTAAAACATACTAGTATTTTACAAGAAAACAAGATGAATAATAAGAATAAGAATATATATAATGTTATTTACAAATACAAAGTCATTTCACAGGAAAAGCAAGTGATTCATCATTCATTCATTTTCTTTTCAGCTTAGTCCCTTTATTAATCTGGGGTCACCACAGCGGAATGAACCGCCAACTTATCCAGCATATGTTTTACGCAGCGAATGCCCTTCCAGCTGCAACCCATCACTGGGAAACATCCCCACACTCTTATTCACACACATACACTACAGACAATTTAGCTTACCCAATTCACCTATACCGCATGTCTTTGGACTTGTGGGCGAAACCGGAGCACCCAGAGGAAACCCACGTCAACACGGGGAGAACATGCAAACTCCACACAAAAACGCCAACTGACCCCGCCGAGGCTCGAACCAGTGACCTTCTTGATGTTAGGCGAACATGCTACCCACTGCGCCACCGTGAGGCCCTGCAAGTGATTCATGAATGTATTAAATTACAAATGAAAATAAAAATATTTTAATTTATTTATTAAACATATGATCCAATATCATGCCTCCAACTAGCTAGCTACCAATGTATACAGATTCATTTATTAATTCTTAGAAAACAACAAAACCACAAAAACCTGAGTTTTTGGTATTTTTATTTTACAGTAGGCAAATAAGAGCTTTTTTGATATAATATGTATTTAAAGTATCCTTTTCACTGATATTTTTTATTTTTGTAATATTTATTTTACCATACTTTTTGAGTGCTACACATGGTTCTGTTCCATTTCAATGCAGATCTTTCTCCTTAGAGAAAGAAGAAAAAAAAAAAAGAGAAGAAATCCTGTGGAATCTATTAACGGCAGTTTCACGCTCTCGTTCTTTTTACTTCTACGTTTCGGTGACCTGCTGGATAAATTAAAACCATTTAAAGATGTCTAATGTGTCTGTCTGGGTCCTCCTCCGTCCGCCTGGGGGGAAAGGGGGCGCTATTAAAGGCGTGACCATCTGCTCCTCTTTAAATTACATATCTCCACACACTCACACACACATTGGGCTGCAAAGATTTAATTAGTGCTTTCCTGAGTGCTCAAGGTTAGTGTGCCTGAGAAACAGCCCTATTGATCTCGGTAATTAACACGGAGAGACGGAATGATAGACATCACACTGAAATCTCAGAGAGGGGATATAAAGCAATTTGCATATACTTATAGTATGCACTAAATGTTAGTGCTTTGCTGATAATGGAAGAGTGAATAATTTTATAAAAATATACTAATATTTGGATAATATCATGGCATCAATATGTATATTTTCATGTAAGATGGCGCCGACGACGATGGCCGCCTTCGTGTCACGCTCTGCAGTTGTTATTGTTTTTTTGTTAGTTTGTCCTGTTTTTAGTCACATTCCTACAATTAGTTTCACCAGAGACGAATTGTTGAACATTCGGACGCATACTCCACCAAATATCTTTCCAGATATAGACTTGTGTGATGTTTTGCTGGACATAGTAGTCGGCGGATCTTTCGCTTTCAAACGCTTTCGGGCGCGCAGACGGGGGAAGCGTGCAGGCGCGCTTGTGAAACTCAGACAGCGTGGATTTCGAACCGCGTTGCCTAGCATCCACCTGGCGAATCTCCGCTCTCTACCCAACAAAATAGACGAACTCATTCTGCTCTCTCAGACAAACAGGGATTTTTTGCATTCTGCTGCTCTGTGTTTCACGGAAACCTGGCTGAATGACGCCATACCGGACAACGCGCTTCATCTACCGGGCTATCAGCTGTTCAGAGCTGACAGAAAATCAACGGGGAAATCGCGCGGTGGTGGGACATGCTTTTACATCAATGAAAGGTGGTGTACAGATGTAACAGTTTTAAAGAAGATGTGCTGTCCCGACCTAGAAGCACTGTTTATTAACTATAAGCCTTTCTACTCACCGCGTGAGTTCTGCTCGTTCATCCTCGTCAGTGTTTACATTCCTCCGCACGCGCACGCGTGCCTGGCGATACAGAAACTAGCTGATCAGATCTCGGCGATGGAGCAACAACACCCAGACTTTTAATCATTCTCGGGGATTTTAACAAAGCAAAACTATCCCGTGAACTGCCAAAATATAGACAACATGTTACATGTCACACAAGAGACAGTAACACATTGGATCATTGCTATACCACAATAAAGGATGCATACCGCTCTGTCCAACGAGCAGCTTTGGGGCACTCTGATCATTGTTTGGTTCATCTCATACCAACCTACAGGCAGAAACTGAAAACAGCCAAACCTGTATTAAGATCTGTGAAAAGATGGACTAACGAAACAGAGCGGGATCTACAAGCCTGTTTCGACCTCACTGACTGGAGCGTTTTTGAAGCTGCTACAAACGATCTGGATGAGCTCACAGAGACTGTAACATCTTATATCAGTTTCTGTGAAGACATGTGCATTCCCACCAGGACTCAACTCACATACAACAATGACAAACCATGGTTCACTGTAAAACTCAGACAGCTACGTCAGGCCAAAGAGGTTGCTTACAGAAACGGGGAGAGGGCCTTGTATAAGCAGGCCAAATACACACTGGAAAAGGAGATCAGAGTGGCAAAAAGGAACTATTCTGAGAAACTAAGGAGTCAGTTTTCTTCCAGCGACTCAGCATCCGTGTGGAAAAGTTTGAAAAATATCACAAACTATAAGACACCATCCCCCAGCACTGTAGACAACAAACGACTTGCTAACGACCTGAATGAGTTTTACTGCAGGTTTGAGAAAACACCCCACACCCACTCTGAACTGCTCTTCACACCACCATTAACACCTCATCCACCCCCCGTCTCCCCCACACCTGCACTTCAGTTCAGTGAAGATGATGTGCGCCAGGTTTTCCGGAAACAGAAGAGGAAAAAAGCACCAGGCCCAGATCTTGTAACACCAGCCTGTCTAAAATCTTGTGCTGACCAACTGGCCCCCATCTTCACCCTGATCTTCAACAGATCACTGGAGCTGTGTGAAGTGCCCTCCTGCTTCAAACGCTCCACTATCATACCCATCCCAAAGAAACCAAAACTTACAGGACTAAATGACTACAGACCGGTGGTGCTAACATCTGTGGTCATGAAGTCTTTTGAATAACTGGTGCTGGCCCATCTGAAGAACATCACTAAACCCTCACTGGATTCTCTTCAGTTTGCCTACAGAGCAAACAGGTCTGTGGATGATGCAGTCAATATGGGACTGCATTATGTTCTGCAACACCTAGACAGACCAGGGACCTATGCGAGGATCTTGTTTGTTGACTTCAGCTCGGCTTTTAACACTATCATCCCAAAACTTCTCCTGCCCAAATTAACTCAGCTCTCCGTGCCCACCTCTGTCTGTCGGTGGATCAACAGCTTCCTAACGGACAGGCAGCAGCTGGTAAAGCTGGGAAAATTCACATCCAGTATCCGCACAATCAGCACTGGCGCCCCCCAGGGGTGTGTTCTCTCCCCTCTGCTCTTCTCCCTGTACACGAATGACTGCACTTCAAAGGACCCCTCTGTCAAGCTCCTGAAGTTTGCAGACGACACCACACTTATCGGCCTCATTCAGGACGGTGATGAGTCTGCTTACAGACAGGAGGTTAAGGAGCTGGCTGTCTGGTGCAGTCACAACAACCTGGAGCTGAACACGCTCAAAACAGTGGAGATGAAAGTGGACTTCAGGAGAACCCCCCCTGCTCTCCCCCCACTGAGCATCATGGACAGCATTGTGGCAGCAGTGGAGTCATTCAGGTTCCTGGGCACCACCATCTCTCAGGACCTGAAGTGGGACACTCACATTGACTCCATTGTCAAAAAAGCTCAACAAAGGCTGTACTTCCTTCGTCAGCTGAGGAAGTTCAACCTTCCAAAGGAGCTGCTGAAACAGTTCTACACTTCCATCATTGAATCAGTCCTCTGCACTTCAATAACTGTCTGGTTTAGCTCAGCTACCCAATCAGACCTCCGAAGACTACGTCGAATAGTTCGGACTGCTGAGCGAATCACTGGTACAACTCTCCCTACTCTCCAAGAACTGTACTTATCCAGAGCGAGCAGAAGGGCTGCCAAAATCACTCTGGACCCCTCACACCCAGCACACTGCCTCTTTGAACTTTTGCCTTCTGGTCGACGCTACAGAGCACTGTGCACCAGAACAGCCCGACACAGAAACAGTTTCTTCCCTCAGGCAATCCATCTTATGAACACTTTAGGATAGTAATTGTGACAAACATCACTACTTGCTATACACTTTAGACACATACACTTATTTTAAACATACTTTACATGCCAGTTTGCACATAATAGCTGCACATATAACGCTGTATATAGTAATATACCTGTACATACACCTGTCAACCTGCATATCTGCATTCACTACTTCTATTTTTGAAATATATTTATTATCTGTTTTTTGTCCTGTCTTTGTGATTCTGTTGCACTGTAGAAGCTTCTGCCACGAAAGCAAATTCCTCGTATGTGTGAACATACCTGGCAATAAAGCTCTTTCTGATTCTGATTCTGATTTTGGCAGTGATAACCTTTAAAAACACTGTAAACACACTGAAAAAAATAACTTATTTGTGCATAATGTAATTACATCCATCATGTAATTTTGTGTTTAACTGATGTCTAAACTTGACTAAAACAAAGCTAATTTGGACTCCCAGTAACATTGACAGTCATCAAATAGAAAGATTACTTCACGTGTACTCATTCATTCGTTGGTTCATTGGTTCATTCATTCATTTATCTCTATTTGATCTTTTTTGTACTATTTTTAGATGTATATTATATTTTTATTGAGCCTTGCTTTAGCCAAGAAGTCGATGTTTAGATTTCTGTTAACCACAAATAATGCTTGCTGATCAGACATGACAAAAAACCCATCTGTTTTTATCCTGTTTTCTTTTTACTGACTACTCCCAAGGAAAACCTAGCTGAGCAAATCAGATAAACTTAACACATTGATTGCTACCTCTTTATAAAAGCACAGATATTTAAAGACATCTCTCTTTAAACCCTAAAATGACATCTGAAATGTGTTAGCCAAGTGTTTTGCATCTGATTACTTCCTCAATTTATTCAGGCTTGTCGAATAAAAATAGATCAAAACACATCTTGATACCCCTGTGTTCTGTTCCAGTCTCTTCTTGAAAGCTAGTGTTTGCCCCCTCAGAGAGAGCAGAATATTGTCTTAAGTTGTCTGCGAAACATTTTCAGACCTCGCTGAGAAACAAGTTAAAAACGGCACAGCGGATGCCGAGAGGATGCAGAAACACTGAGAAACGCAGCAGGCATTCAGTAAAGTGACCTTTGCCTGTTCCTCCCTCTGGTCTCCTGCTGCAAAAATTGAGGTGAAAGTTCTGCGGAAAAGGAGCGTGAAAGGAGGTTGCGTCCTGCATCCTGACCATTTCCCTCCGGCTAAAAGCTCTCTTTTCTCCTGCCATACGCAACCGTAGAAACACACATTCCAGACTCCTCCACACCTATTCAGTTTCTCCAGGGGCCAAAAGGGACAGCGATGCTATGTGAGCAGGATGGGGAAGAGGGAAGGAGGGAGGACAGCATAACAGGCGAGAAATCTCTCCGCTGGACGCCGATTAAATTCATTTTCAGTCATCATCTTCGGGAGAGGCCTGCCGCTCTAAGTTGTTTTTTACCCAGGGAACCAGTCGCATCTGTAATGCTGTGTTACATGCTGAGACTAAGAGACTTACATAATGATTTATGAGTCTACAAAATCCTGTGCTTTTAGCCTGGAGCAAACAGGTTTTTTTGGAAGTGTTTTTTTGATTACACTTTGTGAACTAATTTAATTTTCTGCTAAGTGCATACGCAGACAGGCAGGTCATAAACATGCGCGAATAGATTCGTTTTAGTTTAATATATTCTCTGTCACCTTGCTCAGTCAAGGACATGAATACCAGAGGAACGGAAATTCTCTTATCAGCAGATGCTGAAAACTTCCAAACCTCTTTTAACAAGAACGATAAAAGAGACATTTAATGCACGGGGAAAGCTGTTTGGTAAAGCTGAAGCTTTGTAATAATAGCCTCTATTCCAGTATAATATTAAGAGGCAAGCAGGGATTTTTATCAACATATGGGGCTTCTAAACAGAATCCCACGAGACGTTAATGACAGCACTGAGCACCAATTTCACAAACTTTCTTATTCACACTGTTTACTTCATTTGAACATGGCTGACATAGAAGATTTTTGCATTAGAACCAACTCTTCTGCAGACAACAGTACTGAGTGTTAAAACCAATCCCATATGCTTCTGTTAAGCCTATTGATAGTGTTTTTGATGAAATCGCCATACCCTTTTATCATGTTTTTACACAGCTATTTTTATTTTATTTTATTTTGAGTGCTCTGCATTGCTGTACTAGGTAAGCTACTGAGGAACCTTACTTAGTTTAGAAAACAATTATGGAGATGGGTGTGAAACAAATATTACAAATGTATTTATTAACAAATCATGCACTATGGTAAAAGTGTTTTGAAGTCATAACATACTATTATGCAGGAAACAATGCAGACATGAGTCTTCAGCCTTGCAATCATAATTTGCATGGAATGGAATAATATTTTTTGTTGTTTTGCTTTCTTGAGTGTTCAAAAATGACCGACCCAAGCTCATTGATAATACGCACCTTGGATGACATTTTTATGAAATGTGAAATAGGCTGTAAAATATTGCTCTGGGTAATTATCGTTGCACGTTTCAGATTACAAATCCACTAGAGGGTGCTGTCTACATTTTTGCAAAGCTGAAATACATTCAGCCCAGGCTAACTGGAAATATGTGACCAGGACTACATTTTCAAGAACTGACAAATATGTACTCTGGTACATTTTCTTGAAGTTTTTGTTTTCATAAATCCACTAGAGGACACCATGTACATTTTTGACAATCTCCAATACATAACTGGGGCATGTTTTGTCATACTTGCCATTTCTCGTAAATCTACCAGAGGCCACTGTGGACATTTCTGCGCATATTAACGTCCTTCTCATGTGAGTCCATGAAAGAAGCCGGTTGGTTTGTCGTTGTGCATAATATATCAGCTTGATATCGACTAATAATCCATACACATCATTCCCTAAACCCAACCAATAGTGTTTTCAAAAGCAAACCACCATAAAAAAAGTCATACCGGCTTCTACCGCAACCTCACACTGCTTTGTTAGGTTTCATTTTACCTGGTTACTGGAACCATTTTTTGTTTGACTCGAACCCCAATCTGCTCTGTTTCGCCTCCTAAGTCTAGCACCATTTGCGGTGAGCTCCTGTGCAAACCAGTCATACCAGAAAAGCTGTCCATACAGTGGTAAGCAGTCAGCGGTACCACCCCGTAGTATTGATTTTACACATAAAATGCAGCCATATGTACCTGCGAGTACATATTTCTCATTTCTGAAAAATGTAGACCAGGGCACATTTTCCCAATGAGCCTATCTTAAATACATTACTTAGGGTACATTTTGTTAAATGTGTCAGTACATGTCTTTTTTGTGCAGGCTTAAGAGAAGGCAGGGCTTGTCATACAGATGACTTTTTTGTTAACGACTGCCCTAAACCCAACCAATCATGTTTCAAAAGAAAATGTTACAGAAAGTCTGTCACAGCCATATAATTTTGTATCGATTCCGTGCTTCAGCACTCTGCATCACAAGTACATTTACAGTACAAACAAAGTGAGCTACCGAGCAAACTGACCACACCACAAAACTTGTCCATGTGGAGACAGGTGAAACAAACATATTTGATTAGAAATCATAGACACTGTTAAGTTGTTTTCTGGTATTTATTTGGTGTTGTGCATAAATAAAATCATTTATTTGCAGATATTATTTCCTTGTAGCTTTCATTAGTGTGAAGAGGAACACAAGCTGTTGGCGTCAAATTGCCATGTAATTTTCATTTTACCTAGAAACTGCATCTAGAAACTGCTAGGCTGCACACATTTCTACATGTTGTATGATGTAGTTCATTGGGAATCTTGGATCTTGTTTTTGTTATCAGGTTTAAACCAAGAAAAGGCCCTTGAAACACTATGTAAATCATTTACACAATGACTATATCAAAAACACTTCAGTTCTGGCATTTTGGTGCTGTTGACATTAATATTTTGGTTCCCTTTTAAAATAGTGCTTGGGGCTTCTCTTATATAAATTGTCAGAAAATTACAAACTTCAAACAAGAACACCTCTTCAGATGTTCAGTGCATGGCTGCCTATTTTCCTTTTTCAGCAAAGCAATTTAATACAAATGATTTGTAATAAGAGATATTCGGATAAATAATGCTGAATGACAAACACAAAGTGAAGCAGTTCTGTTAATGAATCATCTTAATTGCTGCTCTTATCTGAATACCTTTGATTACCCTAATGCTTTCCTTGGGAATTTATGTAAAAGTGCCCCATAAATGAACATTTGATCTCAATTAGCAGTTGAAATCCATCCATAAAGACCAATAGAGGTGCATGTTTGAATATCACACTGGCTGATCTCGTCAAGGTTAAGTAATACCTCTAACCCAAAATGCACATTTGATGGAGCATTAAAAGCACTAATTAAGTTCTATGAATCCTGCCAGAGGCGCCAGTTTGCCTCCCTGTGACACCAATCAGAACCTATTTGTGTCTAATCTGTAAGACTTTTGTATTTTACACCTCTATGGGCAGCCTTGAAGATTTTTTTTTAATCGCATGATATGAATGGTATTAATTCTAAAAGCAGAGTATTATTGACATTGCACATAGTAAGGAATTTGGCAAAAGTGTTGCATTGTTTTCAATTATTTGGTAACTTTTTTTTTTAATGGATGTGGATAAACATTTAAATAAACATTTTGCATCATGGATGTGCACAACTGCGTGATACTAGCATGTCATCATGGACCAGAATGTTTCTAGCACCTTCCTGAACCTATACCATGAAGAATTACCGCTGTTTTGATTTACAAAAGAGACCCAACACAATATTAGCAAAATGTATAAAATAGCTGAGTGAGTGAGTGAATGATAACTGGAATGATATATGACGAATGTATAATTTGCAGTAAAACCATTATAAATAATGCAAAAATGCATAAATATGATAGGAAACGTCTGATTATGTACTAATTGTTGTCAACTTATTGTTAAACTTTTTAAACCACTAACATAGTTGACAATAACAGAGTTGATATTTCCCACCATTTTGTGCTTTAGCTCAAGACGCTTACCTCAAACCAGATACAACATAGCTAGTCTAAAACAAAATTTGATGTATTTTCATCATATTATAGTTATTAAAAGGTTTCACTGAAATATCACAATAAAAAATAATGCATCTACGTTCTATTGGTGTATCCTAAACATTTTGTATAAATGAATGAGAGAATTAATAATGATATGCCTCATTGCTTTTCACAGAGGAAGTGAAATTACTTTAGAGCAAGTCACATGCTTTTTCTGCGTGTGTACTTTAAAGATTGTTATGCCTTTTTATAACAACTGTAACATATAGGGACACAAAATTAACAAATAATTACAGACACAAAATTAACAAATAATACAGAAAATAGATGTTCAAATGTTTACCCACCTTAGTCATTTAACACACAAAAATATGAAAATTAGACTTAATTATTTTATGATAATTAAAGCTGAATGTATGATCCAGGAGGCTGAGATAGTCAAAAACAGGTATAGTGGGAGTCTTTAAGTTAATATAAAGACAAAGTGTCCCTGTGAGAGATCGCTGAGCGGTCCCTGTTTGTATGATCAGCCAAGAACAACACATTTATTGTTCCAAAGAAGGTGAATTAATTTATCAGTGCAGTGGTGATATTTACAAGCGAATACATGAAACAAAACAAAAACTGTACAATAAATCACCATATCACTTCCACTACGCACAACCAGCATACTCCTTACTGTAACCCACACTAAATGGATCTATGAGCGTCATTTTAAACCTGTGGCCCCTCCCCTTTGGGACAATCCTATAATGGTGGACCACAAGTGTTTCTACACTTAAGACATTGCTTTCCACAGATAACATATCTTCCCATTTATTTCTATACATAATCATAACCCTAAACAAATGATGGATAAAAAACAATAGACTATTTATAATGACAAACACACTCTCAAGCGTACAACATTACTTTAGTCCACTTGATGTTATCAGTGCCGACATGTAGGCAGTGTACTGTAGTATATCTGTCTTTGCATATGAGGTATCAGTGTTCTTGCACATGTCTCATGATCACAGAGTCGCTCCATGACAGTCCCTAAATACACATACATTTCATTACACTTGTTGCTTTTTTGAACGAGAACAGAAGGTTTATCTACACTCTAAAAATATCTGTAAAATTATTGTTATAAAAAAAATAAATAAAAAATAATCAAATAAATAAATAAATAAATATATATTTTTTTTTTTTTTTTTTTTTTTTTTTTTTTTTTT
>CAIGQW010016611.1:0-10374 GCA_903798125.1 Danio choprae
TAATAAGATTGACCTTTTAATTTTTTTTTTAATAATAAAATACAAAGAAGCCATACAAAGAACGACTTTTTATTAAAAATATTTATATATTACCCTATTATATCATCATCATAAGAAGCAGTTATACGATTCATTACATTTCAAACCGATTAAAGTGTGAAAGCCATATAAATAGCACACTTATTTACTTAAATATAATATAATTTAGTGTTCACTGAATATTAAAACATTCCTATTATTCATTAAAATGCATTATAGATAATATAAATCAGGCTCATGCTATACATAGTAGTCATTATAATATCCCAATTAAAGTCTAGTTTCATGTAACATTAAAACCAAAGATAGAAAACGATATTTTTTATCCATATACAGTACACCACTATTGTACTAGTATAGTATACTATTGTATAGTAATGCCATAAATAAATGAGTCCTAGCTTTCGAGGCATTCCCTTCATTGCCTTTTCTTAAAAAAAAATTGTTATCTGGGTAAACTATACATATGGTTCACCATGAACATCTTGCTTAATATAAAACATGTTGAAGATTAGTGCACAGGCTGTCGATTCATTGAACGACAAGTTATTTCCTCACAAAAGCTGTTCATTCAGAATTAATTTTCAGCATTTTAAACGCTCTCACAGCCAGTTTTTGGCAGAGTGCTGGTGTTTGTAGCTGTGCAGAAACGCTTCAGTGGACACGCACCTTTACAATGTGGTATATAGTTTGTTTATGCTCATTTCTAGAAATCTCTACACTCAAAAATGGCTTTTTCTCCTTTGTTAAAACTACTTATTTAAAATGAGTTGAAACAACACAATTCTTACGTTTTTTTTTTTAGGACAAATTAATTGTTTTATGTTCAATCCACTTAAATTTGTAAAAACAATTAAGTTCACTTAGTTGATTTGTGTTGAGACAACATGAAGGAATTGTGTGGAACCCAGCATTTTTTAGTGTATCTTGATGACATCACATAATTAAAAATGGCACCTGATGGTCAGGAAGCAATGTTTATACTGATATGCACCTTCTCCACAACACACACAAAAAGTTGAGTTTAAATGACAGTCTGGCAGTGTGGCTATCATAACAGTTCAAAATATTCTGTAGACCATCCATGATGGCATGTTACACTTTCCAAAGGCATTTTTGCCAGAGCGTCATAGCTGAAACATGATCATAATGACTTTTTGTTTGTAAAACCACTTTGTTTCTGAGCAACTGACACATAATTTCTTTCTGCTCATATTTCATGAATGAGGCCCATTGTTTTAGCCGTAGAAACATGATCATGTAACTTCTCGGTTCGCCCACAGGAGGCAAGTCTGCCGGTGATGGGACAGAGGGGTCAGGAGATAAAATCAAGAAGCGGGTAAAGACGCCTTATGCTCTGAAGAAGTGGCGTCCTGCCAGCTGGGTTATCACCACTGACACACTGGATGCGGAGGTCAACAACAACAGTCGTCACGGAGGCCTCGGGCAAAATCAAAATCAGGCTGGGACCAGCAGACCCAAATCAGCTTCGGCTGTGTATTTAGGCAGTCGAGGAGGATCTCGCTTCTCAGATCCCAATGACTGTGACTTTTGAACTTAAAAAACAGGCTAAATCCATGTTAACTCTGTAAAAAGGTTGAAGGCTGTGGAGACAGATGTGGATCGAACCATATACATGTCTTAAACTCAACCCCAATCATAAGCACAGTAAAACAATTATTGACTTTATATTGAAAAGAGCTATGCAGCCATCTTCTTGTTCGTTTTTGAGTTAATCAAGCCACTTTTTGTTGCACTTTTTTTTGCTAGACGTTCTCAATCAAATCATTTTGACCATTCAAAATGGTCATTTATTCTTTTTTAAACCAACGTGTACTGACTCATCACATTCCCAAGGTCATGGAAAATATCCTGAAAATATCAGGGAATTTTAAAAGTCAAATTATTAAATCGTAACAAAACTATAACCTTAAAGTGATAGAAATGTCTATAGTCAGTATTGATTTATTTGTGTTATTTTAATAGCTAAACTATTTCATTGCTCTTTGGGAGTGTAAGCTCTATAAAATAATGTAAAAAGGTCAAAAACCTCGATATAAGAATATAGGGCTACTCATTAATGCTAATTTTAACAATTATATTTAAATGGTGTCAAAGCTTTCCATTTTTCTCAAATGTGGACCTGAAAAATGTTTACACTCTCTAAGGCACTGTTTACGTCTGGTATTAAGATGTGTTTTGGTCAACGGGATCACAAGAGACAAACACATTCCCATTTACACCTGATGTTGGGTGGGTGTATGTATGGCCTTTTTCTGATCTGTTGATCTAATGTGGAATAAGCAAGCACAATTTACATATGAACACTACAAAATGATTATGCTTGTACTCTGATACCAAGAAAACTACGCCCGATTGCTGTGCGTTTGCGCTTTTGGCATTTTTTTCAGCCTCAAACCAAACTTTTTTTCAGACAGCCTGGCTAGCAACAACAGAGCTTTCTTTAGCGGCTGTTTGAACGTGTTTGACCAGATGACTGCGTATGATATGAAAGCTGTCTGGGGTTTTGGACCAACTCTGGATGCATCTTGATACCAGTTGTAAAGGCGGTCTAATACTTTCCCATATTCTGCTCATAGAGATTTATTAGACAACTGTACTCACAGTTTGCAAGTGCTGTTATGTATCCCACACCCTTTTTTTCCCACGAATGAGGTCCTAAAGAAGCCAACAGACTACAAAAAACAATTTAACACAATTCACTGTGGTGCCACTATCACGTATCTCTCAGCATCAGACACACAAGACTGCAACAAGACAATATTTAGAAACGGTGTGACTGTAAGGAACTGCTGATATGATCTGACGAGTCACGCCTCCCGCTTTCTGGACAAGCTTTACTCAGAGATACACAAAGCTGCGTAAAAACTGGCTCTTCTGGATTCTGTTAGAATGTCTAATGACATTTTGGACCTACTTGTTATTTGTGTATTTTTTTCTATGCGCGAGTGAGTCCGTTTGTTCCATGTGTTTGTGTCTCGTCTCTAGTCGCGAGAAAGGTTTTTGTGCTGCATGTCTATATCTATTCCTGTGCGACTTCATACCTGTTCTGGTCATTTAATGAACAAGGTGTCAACCAAGGGCAAAGGTTTAATCCGCTAGAAACCTGAGAACAGTCGAAGCACACAAGAGCAGCATTCTACGCTATGCACAAAGACATGAAGCAGCTTGGGTCTGAAATCAAACACTTAACTGCTCTGGCATGTCAGTGATAATAAATCGGACGCTGTCATTATAGTCGTATAAACAGAGTCCTGTGTTATCCTCCCCTCAACTGACTGTTGCATGTATTAAATGCATCTTAAAGAGCACAAAATACCTTCAGCTAAGACCCTAGTGTGTTTCTGGACATGTATGTGTGTTTGTGTTGGTGCATGTATGTGTGGATGAGTGTTTGTGTTATGTTATTCTCCTGTTAACACAATCATTGTAATCGTAGTGTCGTGATCATTTTATTACCCTCGCTGAAACATTTTTGAAAAATCGTGATTTGTATAAGAAAGGTGCATACTGTAAAAGTGTATTGTTATTTGCAGATTTAAATTAAATTATGCTTTGCATTTGCATTGTCTCCGTTTATTTACTGCACAGTGTTTTTTTACCATTTAGAATTGCAATACGAGGTTATCACCACTAGTCGGCGCACTTAATCGTGTTATTATAACCTTAATGTGTCATAGTTTTTATTATAGCAAATACTGGTTTGTTGTGCTACACTAAATAAACATGTAAGCGTGTAAACGTAACCGATTATAGAGGTTTACATGTTTGCAATGTATGGTGCAGCTTTAATGAAGCCTGTATTATGACATTCATGTGTCATAATATACACATTACACATTAATAATAAATAATTGAAAGAAGTAGATCTTTACTGACTGTTCAATAAAGACAGCTTCACTAATGTTTTGAATGCATTATATTCTGTATGTAAATATCAGCTAAATAATAAAAATGCTATATATAACAAACAGCAATCATAATGTTCACTCCCTTACAAAACATTAAGCTTGATTTTAACATTAGGAAAGTGTAGTACACATGTTTTTGCCAAATGTTTTTTTGTTTTACTACAAATACCATAGTTAAACTATGGCTGGTTTAGCAAAACCATGGTTAACTTGTGCTTACCACCATGGTTCAACTACAAAACATGCTATATTTACATGTAAAATCACGGTTAAGTATCACCGTTTACAAGCGACATAGCAGTAAAACTCACACTCATTCAGTGGTGTTTTAACTGTCGTAATATGTTTACCAAAACTCGCGCCAATTTCGTGATGTTATACTGTCGTAATAACGTTATCTTATGACGTTTCAACAGAATAAATAATCACACTCACGTCAATTCAACGTGACGTGCAGTTAAATTCGCAATTTATCTCCTTGGCAGCAGTTTGTTCTGAGGGAGGCGTTGCTCTTCGCGCGGGAGCTTCTCTTTATCACGCACAGACGGACACGCGCGCGCGAGCTGTGGGAAACTAGCGCGGAGCGACGCGCACGGGATTCCGGGCAACCGTCGCGCACCGAGTGTACCGGGGAATGGGTTTCCTTTCTGCCTCCATCAAAAACACACACACACAGGATTATGGAGTTTGGAAGAGGATAGAAGGTGCTGCTTACTGTGACGACTGGGAATGCGTCTCGGTGTCTTGTGAAGGACAGGTCCAAACTGAGGAGCCCTTCCTCACAGGACTGCGTTATTTTATTTACTATAGACATGTATTCATAGACTGCGTCTCTTTAAACCACGCAAGGAGGGATGGCCTCTTCGGCTCAGCCCGAGACACGAAAGTTCACGCGCGGTCTGAGTAAACCGGGCACCGCCGCCGAGTTACGGCAGAGCGTCTCCGAGGTGGTGCGCACTTCTGTACTGGTGGTGAGTCAAAGTACATCCTTAAAGTTTGCGTTTGACTCAAGTCCCACTTTTTATTTGCTTCAGTGTTTCAGCCGCTGTAATTTATTCCCATAATGATCTAAATATGGAATATAGGACAGGGCTATTAACGTTCTCAGATGGGAGGTTCCTGCAGGAAGGTAAAAGAAGGGCATGTAAATGTCAGTAGACGTAAAACTAATTTAAACAGTTTTACAGCACATTACATTATAGGTTAGCCTCGATTGATCTCCAACCAGTCAAGTCTCTGTCATTGTCGCTGTCATCCTTTGAAATTAATCTTTTTTAAAGGGATAGTTCAACCAAAAATGAAAAGTTACTCACTATTTACTCACCCTTAATGATTCCAAACCTTGATAAGTTCTTTATTCTGTTGAACACAAAAGAAGATATGTTCAAGAAAGCTGAAAACCTGTAACCAATGACTTCCATAGTATGAAAAACAATGGTTACAGGTTTCCACAGAAAAACAACAACCTCAAACCAGTTTGGAACAAGAAAAGGGAGTAAATTAGGACAGAATGTCATTTTTGGTTGAAGTCCCTTTAAAAGAGAAGCTTAATAGCACAATATAAGTTAACTTAGATTATTGGCACCTGCCACCTGTCATTGTTGAAATGAACTGTTTTATACTACCGTTTTGTCACTTTAGTTGTGATTGTATTGGACTGGTGGAAAAAGAAAAAAAGGGCTTTTTCCAGATGTGCTTTGAGCTGAAATGATTATAGCAGCTTTATTTAACAGTTTGAAATGTCACCTGCATTACTTCATCTTTCAGAAGAGAAGAAGGAGTCTTGGGAGCGCTGTCTCTTCATCCATTACCTGTTATGCAGAAAAAAAAGGTCCATCTGGAACTAATAGGCTAGAGCTAAGATCTTTAAGAGCTGTCTGAATCCGCCATAATTCAGATGTTGCCTTGCAAAAGTAACACTTGAATACACATGAAAGCGGCGGACTGAAGTTTGCCATCCTCATTTTGTGCAAAAACAGCCTCTTGTGCCAGGAAGACCATTTAAAGATCAAGGAATTTGGTGCTCTCATAGCAAGAGTTCATGCAGAAGGGCTGAAAATTGTATACTTTACATATACCTTCCCTCATATAACCAAAGCCGTGTTGCTTTGTTTGTTCCTTCAAGGTTTTCAAATTTGAGCCTTACTATAGTTGAAGTCAGAATTATTAGCCCTCCTGAATTTTTAGCCCCCCTGTATATTTTTCCCCAAGTTCTGTTTAACGGAAAAGTTTAAGTTCTGTTTCAACACATTTCTGAACATAATAGCTTTAATAACTAATTTCTAATAACTGATTTTTTTTATCTTTGAAATGATGACAGTACAAAATATTACTAGATATTTTTCAAGATACTAGTATTTAGCTTTTTTAAATTTACAATTTAAAGGCTTAACTTGGTTAATTAGGTTAATTAGGCAAGTTATGGTAATTAGGCAAGTCATTGTATAATGATGTTTTTTTCTGTAGACCACTGAAAAAACAAAATGGTTAAGGGGGCTAATAATATTGACCTTAAAATGTTTTAAAAAAAATTAAAAACTGCTTTTATTCTAGCCGGGGAAAAAACAAATGAGACTTTATTCAGAAGAAAAAATATTATAGGAAATACTGTGAGAAATTTCTTGCTCTGTTAAACATTATTTGGGAAATATTTGAAAAAGACAAAAATTCACAGAAGGGCGAATAATTTTGACTTCAACTGCATCTCTGGAATAAAATTCAATTGACCACTTAAAAGTTATTACTGGCTTTATTATGACATCTCTGATCAATTTTTATCATATTCACTTTTGTCATATAGGAAGAGATTTTCTTTGAAAAGTTTTAGTTTTACAATATTAATAAATCAAGACATCATTTTCATGTTTTAATAATGATATTTGTGTTAGTGATATATAGGAAACCAGCAGTGCTGATTTACCCCCTGAAGGTTGTCAAAACAACATGTGTGTGTGTGTGTGTGTGTGGGGGGGGGGTTAATAATAATATTAACAATCAAAATAAAGAAATAAAGATCATATAAATCTACATTTGACCACCCCTATAATGGTCCATATACCATTGCGAATGCATGATCACACCCAGCATGCTTATTATGCAGGGAAATGTTTATTAACCAATGAGATGTAATTTAATTAAATATATGAATTTATTTCACTAATGCATGCATATTTACTACACAAACTACTGAAAATAGCTGACCCCCCCTGATAGTCCATGGATAATTTGCATCCTGATGCTAATCAATAAGAAACTAGGCAGACTAACAGACTCAAGGTTCAGTACCAAAAATCTAGGGGGGAACATGAAGTTACAGATTTAATCCATCATCAACATGATCATTAACTAGGCATAAAGTCCAGCAGAACTGTTTCTTTATTTGGTGTACTCCAAGTCACATACTAGCTAAATAAAGGAGCCACTGCATTAAAATGCTGTAATGTCCACTTCCGCAGTAAATAAACTCTCTGTGGAGCCTTGACCTGCTACTGGAAGGCAGTGACAGTTCCCTGGATTTGTGTATTGAGCCACAAGGTTTCGAATCAGGGTGTTTTTCTGTCCAGCTAGTTGTGCCATGGTTACCCACGGTTCATGGATTTGCCCTTTTGACATCAATTAAGTTTGGCTTTGTGATTTAGTGCTGTACATTTTAATGACATCTTTGATTATCCTCCATGTCGAAAGACGGAAAATAAACAGCTGGTTTATAAACTGTATGACAGACACACACACACACACACACACACACACACACACACAGAGTTTCTCAGTTAAGTGTGTTTGTGGTAATGGCTGGTAAACAGGAATGCCGGGTTCACTAATGGAACTTTGGGTCAATGGCTTCTAATTTGTTTTCTCATACTTCAGCTCTCAATCAAAGCAACTTAAAACAATCGAAGCAACATTTTTTTTTCTCCCTGTGCGTCTTTCCCCCTGTTTTCACATTAAATTGATGTCCATAGGGTGATTATCATTAATGTCACTGAAAAAAACATCAGCGGGTATTCATGGGAAATGAGGCCATTCCTTTAAATCCAGAAGAATTCTTCTGAAATCTCTTCTGATGTTCGCAGGTCACTTGATCAAACAGATTTGCACAGAAGAAGGCTGAGAGGGTCTTAATTTGATCTTCAACTAATTGTATTTTCAGAAATGTTTGAAAAAATAAAGCTAATTTTAAAAAAAATTATCTTCAAAGAGCACACTTACAAACACTATAAACTACAATCATTATTATGGGTCAATGGCACATTTTTACATTATGTTGACCTGCATATATTATGTTATTTAATGTTAAGCAGTTTTCCCAGTGATAGGTTGCAGCTGGAAGGCCATCCGCTGCGTAAAACATATGCTGGATAAGTTGGCGGTTCAGTCCGCTGTGGCGACCCCAGATTAATAAAGGGACTAAGCCGAAAAGAAAATGAATGAATGAATGTTAAGCAGTTCGTATTAGACAGTACATCCTAATATCATTGTAATGATTGAAGGCAAGGTGAGAGACGGATTCAATTACAGCTTAAAAAGTTTAAAAAGGAAATCCAAAAAACAAGAAACAACACAATGCAGGCATGGAAAACACGAGAAACAGGAATATCCAAATACACACTCAATGACTGAAAACAAAGGACTGAAACAAAGGGGCTTTTATACACACAAGGGCTAACAAGTTAACAGGGTAACACACAAGGGGGCGGAAACACTGGAGCAACAATCTAGGGTAACCATAGGGATAAATAAATGAGTGGCACAGGTGACACACATGGAGAACAATGCAAAAACACAAGACAAGGGCAACGTGATTTGTGACAATCATGAAGAAGGAAAAAAAGCTTGATTTAGATAATACCATTCTTCATTCATTTTCTTTTCGGCTTAGTCCCTTTATTAATCTGGGGTCACCACAGCGGAATGAACCGCCAACTTATCCAGCATATGTTCTACGCAGCGGATGCCCTTCCAGCTGCAACCCATCACTGGGAAACATCCATACACACTTATTCACACTCATACACTATGGACAATTTAGCTTACCCAATTCACCTATAGCGCATGTCTTTGGACTTGTGGGGGAAACCGGAGCACCCGGAGGAAACCCACGCAAACACGGGGAGAACATGCAAACTCCACACAGAAATGCCAACTGACCCAGCCGAGGCTCGAACCATTCTTAAAAAATAAAACCTTAGTTAAATGACTTTATAAAAAGTTGTGAGTTGTATAAAGTGTCAACAAGGATGCATTTATTTGATAAAGTAATACATAAGCACTATTTTTTTTAATGTTTTTGTTTTTACATTTAAAAAAAAATTTGTTACTATAATGCCAAAATTTTAATTCTAGTAGCCATTGCTTCAGTCGATACGACATGCTCTATAATAATATGCTAATTTATTTTCTTTAAAAAACTCACTGACACTAAACTATTTAGTGTAGTTGTCAAACTTTTCTTTTAAGGAAAATATTTCAATAAAACTGCTTATTCCTATGCGGCACAGTGGCTAAGTGGTTCAATAGAAGTGTTGCCTCACAGCAAGAAAGTCACTGGTTCGAGTCCTGTGCAGTTCTGTGAGGTATAGGTGAATTGGATAAACTAAATTGGCTGTAGTGTGTGAATGAGAGAGTGTGTGGTTCTTTCCCAGCACTAAGGGTTGTACTTTCAGAGCTGGGTTGCGGCTGGAAGGGCATCTGCTCAAATAGTCCTCGCTGCAGCCTGAAGCGCACTGATATCATGCATGCACTATATCATGCATGCATGCATTACATAATGTAAAGTGCACATGCACAAGATAATGTACTGCGTTTAAAGCACGCATGCACTCAAGATGTCCATTACGTAGTGGACATTGTAACCCGCATGCTTACTGAGATGGTTAGGTTTGGGGTTGGAAGGTGTATATGTTAATAACTGTGATGGTTGTGTTTACGGTTGGGGTAGATGTAGAAGTTAATAACTGATGGATTGGGTTTAGGGTTGTGGTAGGTATAGACGTTAATAAAATATACTATAATGTGTAATTTCATAAATATTACAAATAACTCTTATTTCTACTTAAATGAGTTATTCACCCACAAATACATATTTACTCACCCTCAGACTATTCAAGATGTAGGTGACTTTGCTTCATTTGAAGATCAAAGAAGATGCTTCCTTTAACAGAGTGACTTTGCTTTATAAGACCTCACTGTTTTGTCAGGAGTCACAGTTTTGATGGTATTTTCCAATATATATATATATATATATATATAGGGGCCTCACGGTGGCGCAGTGGATAGCACGTTCGCCTCACAGCAAGAAGGTCGCTGGTTCGAGCCTCGGCTGGCTTAGTTGGCGTTTCTGTGTGGAGTTTGCATGTTCTCCCCGTGTTGGCGTGGGTTTCCTCCGGGTGCTCCGGTTTCCCCC
>CAIGQW010016652.1:0-10254 GCA_903798125.1 Danio choprae
AACGTCTTACCCAGTCACAAGCTGTAGCATCGTCAGAGTTTCCCTGTCTGTCTGTCCAGATCCTCAGTCCTGTTTCACACACATCTTTCAGATAATCAGCACCAAGTGACAACTTAGCAGAAGATGAAGCTAAAGCTGCCAGGAACCCCGCCATTAACGCATAAAACACCCCAGGCAACATCATTCCAGCTCGGACCTACAGACTCACTCAGAGCTGGCTACGTTAGCTGCATTATTTTACCACCATCTTTTACATTTTAAGACATAATAAATTAATAATGAAACTTCCTACTGCGAATCACAGAAATGAAACAAACAGGATTGACAATCGACACGAATCACGGTATCATTAAATAGGCGGGACTTAAAGGTCGCTACATTTTTTAACTGGTGAACAATGGATGTAAACTTGTATTCTTTAATTGCTTTTTAAAAATGTTAAACTTTTATCGTGTTAAACTTTATCTAAACCACTACTAAATATATTGGCGTCATGTGGCACCTGTTACTTTTCTCAACGCTGTTTACAACGGACCTATCAAAGTCATTTGAGAATAGGTTTTATGTTCCACTTACTATATAAAAACCGGATTTCTATTTGTATCACAAATAATAGCATTCAAATGGATACGTTTCCTTAATATGTTCTATTGGATGTTCTAGTAGTGTACAAATGATCCCAATAAAGCGTGATATGAACATGGCTTTTTTAAAAACTCGATTTTCTGAGCCTCCAAGCGCCCCTTCAGGAAATAAAGGTTGTGGAGAGTGAAATCCTGTAACAACAGTCTCCCAATGAAAGAAATAACGAGGGCGCGCTGATTGGTCAACAACAGACGCATATCGATGACGTCAACTTTCCACGCCAGGTCCTGCTGTCCAGTGTTTGTGAAACATTTAGCGCATTTACAGTTTATCAGGCTGATTTTAACTGGAGCACAATGAGCAAAAAGGGCAACGTATCGTGGGTGAAGCCAGCCGAACCATCTTTTCTGAAGAAGTTCAAGAATGATGTTGGTTTCAAAGAAGGGCCGACAGTGGAGACCAAAGTAAGTGTTTTATTAGTCGGTTTTATCGCACCTCAGTAACGTTAGTACACACTGGAGTGGACCAAAATAAAACAGGGAGATGTGTAAATGTTGAGTAAAAAAGATGAGTAAAATGAATGCATGTCTCCGAAATGTCCTCTACGGCTGCTCACTTGTTTTTCAGACAACCTCTATTGCATATATTTGTTTAATTTACTTGAAATGATTAAGTAAATGTTGAGGTAATGTTGGGTTTACGTTCGCACATTCGTTCAGTGACAACTTGTGACATGCTCCCTATATTGTTTACCATGGTACTTTTCAATATTCGGTCTGAAATCGCATGTAAGTAACGTTATGACTTGAAAACAACATTAGCACAATTTATTTGACTGTGAACAATGTTGTACTTTCATAGTCATTGCCTGCTAATATGATTTCATTGTTGAATATTTGAAAAGAATATTTTTGTGAAATTATATTATTGAGGAGAAAGTCTGAATGTGTGAATATAACACCAACTTTACCTTAATGTTTTATTGCAGAAGCAGCAGATGCCGCAGTGTGATGAAGACAGTGGTGACAGTGATCGAGAAGATGAAATGCCGCAGGTCGTGGTCCTTAAAAAGGGGGATCTGAGTGCTGAAGAGGTTATGAAGATGAAAAAAGATCCAAAGGAGGCAAGCACAGGTAATGCAATGGTAGCCTACATGCGTTGTTTACACGGGTAAGCTACTGTAAAATGTACAAAACTGGGTTTATGTACATAGAAAGCACATTTAATGCAAGTATTTCTATTCAAGCTCTACTCAAGTTCTATTGTCAGTCAGTGTAACAGAAAAATAAAACTGAAGTGTGTATGCTACATTTTATTTTATTGTACATTAAGAAAAGCATTTTTGAACAAATAGTAAATCCTAGTGGTTTGAAGGATTGTGGCAAAGTATACAGATTTAAAATGAAAATTAATCAGAATTTAGGGGCTTTTAACGCTTGTGTACTGCTCAAATTGACTACCCTTTCGTTATGTCGGTGGCTGTTTTTGCTCCATTGACTTCCATTATAACAGCAGATTATAGTGTGTGTGCGCATAAATACACTTACAATATATCAAGGTAAGTGCGCAAAGGTCTGTCTCTCTCTCTCCACACACACACACACACACACACACACAATATTTCATATAAAAGGCGGAAACTACGCTTTTTGTTTTGCACTGCAACTGATTTTCAACAGTAAAAATTAAAAATTTTACATAACAAAAGGGAAGTACATTTGCCTAAAGGGGATTGTTGAATTTTTTTTTAATTTTAAAGGATTTTTCCAAAATATTTCAAAATAAAATTGGTCACCAAAAATCATTTCATTTGCTCAAAATCACCCCAGAGTGGATGAAAACATCCCCAACAGCACACAAGGGTTAATATGTCATATTACAGATATTTTACAAATAAGTGATATTTTATTTTAATATATAATCCATGACCTATTGTCTTCTGAACATTGCATGTTATTATTGTAGTATGATATTTATTATTTTGTTGCTCAAAGAGAGAAAAAAACAGAACACAGTAATGTATGGAAAAAAATAATTAACCTGATGTTATGATTGAAAACTTGACTTCATTAACATTCCACTGAAAAACATTGTTATATTAGTGTGTGTGTGTTTGTCTTTAGGTACAATGTTTAAATTATTTTATTTTCAAGTGTTTCGTTTTGCTCAACAACAGTTACAAACTGCCACTTCTTTCAGATTGGTATTATTTCAACATTTTTTTAATGACAGTAACTTTTGTCACATATAAATGTTTCTAATACAAAAAGCTGGCAGGCAGATTTGTTGTTGTCTGTGAGAAAAACAAATAAAACCAAATGTAGCAGTCCAGTAAGTACAAAGTCACTGATTAAAGTAAATGCTTTTATTTTCTCCAGATGAACAGCAGCCTCCACCTGATGGAAAGATCGTCTTTAAGAAGCCTGCCAAGCGCTCATCTGATAAATTTGAAGGCATTACTGCCAGCTCTAGCAAGAAGAAGAAAAGCGAGGATGGAGAAAAGAAAGAGCCTAAAGCTGGTGTGAAAGTGAAGAACAGCAGTCTGCTGTCATTTGGAGGTGATGATGATGATGATGAAGACTAGTTTTTCTGGGGTTTGAGTCGGATTGTGTCTCAGACTGCAAAGACCAATCGGCTTTTTTAAAAAACTATTTTGTGTGTAGATGTTAATACATGTAAATAGATGTTTGTGGAAGTGAATTCATGCAGCTTATTTGTTAAATAGTTTCATTATGAGCCTCTTTTACATGACCATAATAATCATTAATGATACATTTGTGAACCAAAAAAGAACTAAAACATTGGGTTAATCAGATATGCAAATATGATGGAATATAGAACATAGACATCATTTCAAAGAGGCTCTTAAATGTTTCATAGAAATTAAACTGTCCCGTTGGAAATGTTCAACAGGATGTACATATATGGCTTCTATGATGGAGCGCAAATTTGCTTTTATTCTTCTTCTTTTTTTTTCCAAGCAGATGGCACCCAAAATCCCTGATTCTGGGACTTTTGGAGTTTTCTATTATTATACATTGTGTTACATTCTGGGGAAAAAACAAACAAACATGCATTTGGGAATAAAACATTTTACCATCATTCATCTTGTTCTGCAATTCTGAAAGAGTGCTTTCATTATAAGTTAGTGTTTAGGTAAGAATCTCATTTAAAAAAACGAAAGGGTACTTTGTCATCATTATCAGGTTGAATAAATGTACATTTTTGGCACATAGAGCAGACACATATTGATACCAATACATAAGTTACTTTATATGTTATGGTTCTCAATATTTTTAACTAAACGCCCTCCAATCCTGTCAAAACAAATAAATAAATGACATTTATACAGTGCTCGGCCGATATGAGTACACGCCTCACAAATCTCTCAAATTAATATTTTCTATAGTATGCTTTACAATATTATATTTGTGCATATACATTAGATAAGCCAAATCTGGAGCTAATCTAACAAAATATTTTAAGATAATGGTCCAAAAATTAGTAGCCCAAATGTATATGTTAGGGAAAAATATTAAATAGAGCAAAAATCAAGAAAAACAAAAACTACATATATTTTGTATAAATTTAAATGTACTATCTGTCTATTTCTAAAGATGTTTGGTGACTAAAATATTATTTTAATACTTATCTGTTTAATAAATATTGTTTAAATGCAACAAACATATATACGTGTCAATATATGACACTTTTAAAATATATGAACCCACATTATATACACCCCCAGCCACTTTATATATATTTTTTCTTATTCCAAAAATTTCTAATCTACTGTGATTTTCAAGCAAAAGCATCTCTAGGGTTTACAGATAATGGTCAGAAAAGATTAACGATCCTGCAAGTTCCTAAAACAGGTACAATTTTGCATCCTATTTTAAACAACATAAATGATTACTAAAACATTTTGCACAGTATCATTTTATTTGTTATTTCTTAAAGCAGCATTTGTTTAATTGTTCAGCCTTGATGTCGTTTATTAGAATATACAGGACGGGTTGCCAAAAATAAACAACAACATGGAACATATTTATACAGTTCATCCACCGGAGTGTTACACACAGTACAACATATGCACAGTTTAATACTTGTAGTATGATTCAAACTATTATATGAACACACTGTAACAGATACATGCTAAGCGCTAGTCTTTATGTGTTAGCTATGGATCGAACAGATCTACAAGCACAATAAAGTGCTAAAAAAGAAGGCCATTATGGATCCAAATTCTAATTATTCCCATAAAACAGTCTCTTATTTGAAAATACAAAACTTAGTAAATCGTTACTTCATTCTTCACAGAACAACTACAGATTATGCAAGAATCTTTAATACTAATAATAGAAATGTTAGTACTAAAAAAATAATTTGTGGATGTAATCAGTTTAACAGGATGCTAAATGGATTGGGGGGTTTCCAACAAGATTGTAATGCATCGGTAAAGCCTAGATATGTAACATTGTATTATTTTAACCATAACACGATAAAAACTATAACAATGTTGTTCTGTAACAAGTTCTCATGTTCCCTTGAAAAGTCTTGAAAGCACTTAGTTTTAAATGCTGGGTTGAGATGACAGATTGTCATTTAAAACCTTAAACCAAAAAAAAAAAAGAAGTCTGTTCAAGTATTCTTTAACCTGTCTAAGAAATGCTCCAGACTGATGAATAGTTAAAAGGCATCTTCACATTTAAAGAAATCTACTCTTACTTACAGGAACACTGCACTATTTTTTCTTCAGAAATAGGCTAATTTTACAAGTCCCCTAGAGTTAAACAGTTGGTTTTTAACATTTTTTATTCCATTCAGGCAAACTCTGGGTCTGGCGGGAGCACTTTTAGCTTAGCTTAGCATAGATCATTGAATAGGATTAAACCATTAGCATCTCGCTCAATTTTTAAAAAGATGTTTTATAATTTTCCTATTTAAAGCGTGACTCAGGTAATAATTAGGTAATGTTCATGTACTAAGACTGACAGAAAATGAAAAGTAGCTATACTTTCATTTTGGCATAATAATCAAAGGAAAATTATTAAAACTTTTTTTTTTCCATAAGATGCTAATGGTCTAATCTGATTCAATGATTTATGCTTAGCTAAGCTAAAAGTGCTCCCGCCAGACCCGGAGATCGGCTGAATGGATTTATAAATGGTAAAACTCAACTGTTTTAACTCTGGAAGAGTTGTAAAATGAGTTCCTTTAATCTAATGTGTCCACATAAAGCGTTAAGTGGCAGTTTACTATTCATCAACACAGCCATTAAAATGGAAATTATGTTATTTAAACCTAAATTGTGCCCTTGTGTCAAACAAAGTTTTAAAAAAACTCTCAGGTTTTCTGAAGGAAAGTTGTATATTGCTGGTTCTACAAGATGGTCCAATATAATTGAGGCATTCTGGTCATGTCGTTTTTCTCTTAATGTGGACTTGGAGTGTGAGTATCTATAGTTAGATCTTGATGGTCATTTGAAAAGAGCCATTTCATCTCGCCTGTCAGTGAGGTTTAATTGTGGACTATCCACAAGAGGGCAGTCAGACAGAGAGAAAACAGTTAAAAGCTGCATAATGGCTTAAACTGTGAATAACACATGATCCCCCATAAAAAAACAATTGTCATGTTATAACAAAAGCTGTTAGGTTGGAAACAAACCCCTGAGTTCAAGCCTAACCGATAGTGTAGACCTAGACCTTGGACGAAAAGAGAAGCTTAAAGGCATAGTTCATCCAAAAAAGAAAATTATCTGCCAATTTATTCACCTTCACATTTTCAGTAGAACATTCACGGTACTTGGTGATTCATAAAATGCAAGTCAATTGCATTGTCACTTTGAGAGTCAAAAAACCTACACAGGTAAAACAAAATTTATACCCGTGGCTCGTTATAATAGAATAAATAAGAAGTTTATTTCTAAATCGACTGGTCACCATTAACTTTCACTTCCAGATTTTTTTCAATACTATGGCAGTCAATGGTGAACATCATCTGTTCGAACATCACCATTTTTCAAAATATCTATTTAGATTTAAATGTAACAATGTAATAATGCTAATAATGGGTATTAATTTTGTTTTCTCTGTATAGGTTTTTTTTTCGACTGTCAAAGTAACAGTAGATGTACTTTACTGTTCTACTGAGGGGGAAATAAAAAAAAAAAATAAAAAAATCACAAACTCAATTTTGGGTGAACTATCCCTTTAAAGTATAACAATATGTGAGTATATAATGTAAAAATGAGAAGTATTAGAGGTAGGACCACCTAACAGGAGGACACTGGGTTTTTTTTCTCACAAGTGCTCTGGATGGCTCTGCAGACAGGTGATCATGTCCTGAACCGGTTTGTCCTCGAAACAGATCTGATAAACAGCCGTGAAGAGGGGGAACCTGGAGAGTAATGCACATTTTAGATTTCACCAGTTTCACCAAATGCATCTAGACAAAGAACACTGTGCCCCAGAGAGAGTTCTTTAACCCACAGAACGCTCTGGGCTGAAATGTCACTGCAGTCTGAAATGTTCTGGAAGTCACTCTGAATAAGACACAGTTTGCTAAATGAAGAATGATGCAAAGTGTCCAGCATTTTCTGTTTTTGGTATAAAGTAACGTTGCAATTAATAATTAAAGCACTAGCAGAATATTTAGTATTACATACATTACCATTATAAAAAAAATACATATGTTTTTTATTTGATTTATAAATATAGTTTTTAATGCCTAATAATAGACATGTTGGGATACGATTATAAATGTATCAAAAGAACCATATTTATATTTATATATAAAACCTTTCCAGAGTATTTTTAATTAAAAGTAATCAAGGAATAATTTTGCCTTATTCATTATTTTTGTCAACTTTAAACAAAATTTAAAAAAATTTTACTTGAGATTTTTATATAGATATAAATAAGTAGGTATATGCGATATTAACAAACACAAAATATCTATATATAATCTCTATATTTTTGCAGACTTTTTAAATGATAAAAATATATACAATTATTATAAATGGTATTACTTGCTACACTATATCTTGTAGCCTACTACAAAAAACCATATTAGAATATTCTCTGCTTTTATGACTTGAATTACAGGGTCATTTCATCTGCATTCATCTGGAACATGCTAAAGGGCTGTTCACACCAAGCACGAATCTACAAATAGAACAATAAATATAGTTGCGTCCACAATGACGAAGGATTAAAAAATATATTTTTAGTTTATGGTTTTCATTCAGCATTACCCCCTTGTAACCAGCAGATGTCCTCAGTGTGCTACTAGCGCATCTGACCATGTATTAATCTAATCAAACGAATTTAGCGATCGTAGTCTGTATAGTGGAATAAAAACAGCAAACTATTTTCCCCAGCAATTTCAAATGAAGGAACACAAAGATGCTAACTAAAACTAGCACTAGGTACCTGGGGTGCTTTTGTTTTTATATAAAAGTACATCGTATATTGCTTGTACAACTGTATTTTTAACATTCTTTCCCATGGTATAACCAATTGTTTTCTAGACAGTCATTATCTTTAAATAACCTTAACATCAAGCGGTGAGCTTCTCCATTATGTTGTCTGTAGCTTTAAATTGCACAAGCCTTTTACATTTCAAACGTTATTGAATGGCTGTCAGTGCTTTACTGTTCATTAGCTGGAAAAGAATCATTCTGTAAGTGATATATTTCTCTACACCTTTATCTTTATATAGCTGTGGTCTGAACTCTGATGTTGTTTTACATTTAGAACGATTTTTAGAACTTTATCTTTATCGTTATCTTTATACTTATTGTGCGGGATGCGAACAGGCCCTAATACGAATTTTATAATAATCATAACAATAAATAATATATAACCAATAAAACCTACTTCTCCACCAGGCCCTTCTGTTTGAGGATATGGTAGACTTCAGCAGAAGTCAACGGTCCCTGAAGCTTTTGTCCATTTAACATCTCCTTCTCCAGTTCCTCAATGCTCTGAAAGAAAACCAAGTCTGTATTGATCGTTTCCGTATCAGCGAATGTGCCTAATGCTCAGCGTCATCCTTCAATCCATAAACTCTACATTACATGCCATCAGTCAGAAAGGGAGATGCAGAAATGGATGGGTTTTTCTGTTTTACCTTCCCGGTCTTGGCAAAAGCCTCTGCGACGCGTCGGTTTCGTCCTCCGTAGCAGGTGGTGATGAGGTCTGCCACGCCGCAGCTCTCCAGGAAGGTGGCGGAGGACACAGAGTCGTCTTTGCTGAAGAGTTTGGCGAAGGCGATCATCTCCATTAAGCCCAGGCGAATAACGGCTGCTTTGGTGTTGTCTCCGCACTGCAGACCATCACAGAAACCTGCACCCACTGCTACAATGTTCTGAACCAGGGAGAAGCGAGGAAGAAAATGATGTCAGAATGGTGCACAGTGTCCAGCACCTTCCCTAAATATGCTATTGATTTTTAAGCAATAAATGATAAGGATGTTCTGATACCCTTTTTCCCTTCCCGATACTAATTACGATATACGAGCTCAGGGTATCGGCCGATACAGAGTACTGAACCGATAGCCGAGTGTGTTTCTGTAGAAACATTTGTATACAGTTGAAGTCAGAATTATTAGCCGTCCTGAATTATTAGCCCACCTGTATATTTTTTTCCCCAATTTATGTTTAATGGAAAGAAGATTTTTTTCAACACATTTCTAAACATAATAGTTTTAATAACTAATTTATAATAACTGATTTATTTGATCTTTGCCATGATATTTTATCTTTGCCTTATTTTTTAAGATACTAGTATTCAGCCTAAAGGCTTAAATAGATTAATTAGGTTATCTAGGGAAGTTAGGGTAATTAGGCAAGTCATTGTATAACATTGGTTTGTTCAGTAGACAATAAAAAAATAACAATATTGCTTAAGAGGGCTAATGATATTGACCTTAAATTGTTTAAAAATTTTAACTAGAAGAACTGCTTCTATTCTAGCCGAAATAAAACGAATAAGAAAAAATATTATAGGAAATACTGTTAAACATTCCTTGCTCTGTTAAATTTCACTTGGGAAATATTGGGAAAAACAAAAACAAATCACAGGAAGGGTAATCATTTAGACTTTAACTGTATACTACTAAACCTGTACAAATTGTAAATTAATTTACGGTGTGCTTCAGAGTTCAGACCATTAATAAAACATGAACAAATACATAAAGTGAACTAGAGTATTTTTATTATCTGACATTTTTATTATCAGACAATCAACCGTAACATTATATACTGTACTTTACTGAAACAAGTTCAGCCACAAATCGAACAAAAAAAAAAAAATCTATTCAAGTTTTACAGTATAACTGTATAAAAATCAGTGCATGAATATGTAAATGAATATTAATAAAATTGAAAAATAACCTCTTTGAAACTTAAAATTCAGAAACATTTTTTTAAAAATTAAACACTTCTTTTTTTCTGAGCAGCGAAGAAGAACTGACTCCGGGCTTGCAGTGTTAAGCAAAGCTAGCGGGCATGTCTCAATAAAAAAAAAAAAAAATATATATATATATATATATATATATCGTATCGGTTTTTGGTTTCAATTGTTCACTAATGCCAGAATTTGACACACACACACACACACACACACATTTATATATACATTTATATATACACGTATACATGTGTAT
>CAIGQW010016653.1:0-20724 GCA_903798125.1 Danio choprae
TATATATATAGGTATATGTCATATGTTTTTCACTCATTAGGGACCAGCTGGGCCACATGGACCAAAAGGAGAAATAGGAATTCCAGGCAGACCAGTGAGTATAATCAGTACATGTGCTTAAATTACAGACAAATAGACAAGCTCTAACTATGAGACTTGTGGTTCAGTGGACAGTTTTTGCCTGTAGTGTCATTGTCTAACTTCTTTGTCCCATAATGCATTGCCCATGTCTGGGCTTGACTGAAACGTTTAAACCAATAACTGTTAAACCAATAATTGCAGGTACTTTATAAATGTACTATCTATTTGATTAACTTTGTTATTGAATTTTCATAATATATAAGTATTTTCTTGATCACATAATATTCTTAATCAAAAAGGGTCGACCTGGTCTGATTGGTAAAAAAGGTCAGAAAGGCGATTCAGGTGGGGCAGAGGGATATGCCTATCAGGTAAGCAATAAGCAAATTTTAAGATTTATTTTATTTTTTATTATTGTTATTAGAGAAACACATGTACTATATACAATACTATAGATTTCAAACTGATTTTAGGGACCCCCTGGTCCGCCTGGGCCACCTGGTCCACCTGGACAACCAGGAAGATTTCATGTGAGTAATAAACTAATATTACGTGAGCTTGTTTTCTACAAAAAAATATATAATATTTGTACTGGTTCAGAGAATTTAATGTGATCTACTGTTAAGGGTTATGATGATGGCAGCTCAAGATTTCCCCATGGTGAGTGTGTAGTTTTCTAATCCAGTGTTATCACTTTTAAAGGTGCTGTATGTAAGTTTTTGACTCTTCTAAAGCATAAAAATACCATAATATGTTTGCAGATATTTATGCAACATACTAAGTGAACATTCTTGTTTATCTGAAAAACAATGCTGAGGTCAGATATTCTGCTTTGAAAATGTGTGTTATGTGACTATGTTTTGGTTCTTTTAACCCGCCCACTGCCACTTTAGCCAATTATATTTCAGGACCTCAGGTTGCCCTGTTGGAAAACAGTGTATTTCATTCATTCATTCAGAAAAGCTCTCAAAGCATAAGTCCGTGACCAAAATGCGACCTCCGGTGTACAGTAGCAGACTCCGAAATGAGACACAGATTCAGAGCTCCACATGAGGTTATTAATTAGCTAATAATATAAATATTTAAATATAGCCATTCAAATTTTACTCCAACGAAATGGTAAGGTTTATAACCTAATTAATACATATTAATCCTCTTTAACTTTATTAAATGTAGACGCTGAATCACAGAAGTGTGTTGATTTTGAGTCACAGTTTTAAAGTTAAATTTTAAATTTTATTTTTAATCTCTGAGGTAAACTATCTGCTGCTGCTTTCAGTAGTATGACAATAAATGTCATGTAAAATGGCATTCAAATTCACATTATTGGCATTTAACACTGAATAAAGCACATGAGGTGTACCTGAGGTGATCATTGTCAATTTTCTGTTGTTCAGGTGCAAGAAATAGAAGCTGTTTCTACAATATAAATTTCAGGTGTTGGTTAGGACAAAAACTCTTTTTAATAGCGTGCCGTTGCTTTTATGTAGAACACGATTTAAATCAGTCTTAAATCAGCCTTTAGGCTCGATAGTCAGACTTGCTCCTGTTGGTCCTCAATCTGGCAACCTGCGCTTGCTTTTGTTCAGATGCAGGAATGCAATACCTAGTTGAACCTCTGGGTGTCAAACTTACATACTGCATCTTTAAGTTTAATTTAACACAAAATATGTTTACAGCATAAGAACATTTATGTTCATAACATTTTGTTTTAAGAATCCGTGTCCTTTTATTGCAGATTATTCCATGGTCTGTTGAAAATTGATTTAATAAAATTGTTTATTGCACGGGAACTACCAGTCAGTTTTGATCACAGCTCTAAATAAATGTGCTACCCTCAAAGATTGGTAGTAACAATAGTAACTCAGTGACAGTTGCTGGAGCCTTCATTCCTTTTGTAATCTCGAGAACACCACAAGGGCATGGTTAACACATATAACTAATGAGCTATTAGATATGCCCATGTCATGTACACACACACACACACACAATCTCGCACAACAATCTTTTAATTATTCCTTATGTAACCTCTGAGACTTCTGAAGAATATGTATGTTGTAAGAAGCTGCTAATTAAATAGATATTAATATATCTCAAATTTCATCCCAGCTATCAAAGGTGACAAGGGTGAAAGAGGAGCCCCTGGCATCCCTGGTTTGCCAGGTATGATTTATTAAAGCACCAAACCTTATCATTATCAGTAAAACTAATATTTAGAGCACTGAATGTGAACTTTTTTCTGAACTACAAAATGTGAAAATATTTTACATTTTCTGCCACAGGTGTCACTACCACATTTGACATTTATGCATTTAAGGTACAATATTTCATATTTCCTTTTACATGTAGTAATGTTTTGCTGAAAATGTTCAGCACTTTGAAAATTTACTCATTAATTTATTAATATTTTGTAGCATGAGATGAAAGGGGAGCCTGGTTTTAAAGGAGAGAAAGGAGAACCAGGAGGAGGTTTCTATGAGTCTCATCATGGTGGAGTACAAGGTCCTCCAGGAAGACCTGGACCTCCGGTAACAGCACAGACATGAAATTATGCCATTTAGATTATTTTATGAAAAGGTTTATTTGACTAAATTATTATTTTGGTAAAGGGCCCAAGAGGAGAATATATTAGTGGACCTCCAGGTCCCCCAGGACCTCCCGGAGCTCCAGGCGCTGGTTATGAGGGCCGCCCAGGTAGTCCCGGACCACCAGGTCCACCAGGACTTCCAGGATCATTGCTACCAGGTGCATATGGACCCTCACAAAGTAAGGAATCCACACATTCACACACGCTTTTAGATGTCCAGACACGCAAACTTCATCTGGTGTGCTTCTTGACATCATGAAGTCTTAAATCGAATAGTTCTGTTTATTAAATGCAAGGACCCATAAATAAAAAATGTAGTCTTTCCATTTTAACATTTTCCACTTTCCATTTTCCTTGATCTTCTAGCTATCAGTGTTCCTGGGCCGCCTGGGCCACCTGGGCCTCCTGGACCTCCTGGACAACCTGTACATTTAAGTGGGGTGCGTTTTCACTACTGAAACCTAGGGTCTGAGGGCACACTGATGGAAACACATGTTAATTGTTTTTAATGAGGTAATTAGATTTTCTATTTTGTTTGTTCTACAGGTTACAGTTATGAGGTCAGTTGATACGATGGCTGCAACAACCATCCGGTATCCAGAGGGCACCCTAATCTATGTAAAAGACAACAAAGAACTTTATATGAGAGTACATGATGGTGTCAGAGAAGTCCTGGTAATTTTCTAGGCTTTATTATTGTTTGTCCATCTTCATGTAAGAATAAAACCCAAAGTGTACTTGATTTGTCTATGTTCAAAAAAACATGTTTTGTTGTTTTCAGTAGATCATTCTTTTGCAGCCTCATATTTAAAGTATTCCACTCTGTCTCAGACAAACATGTAATTTTTTTTTGCGAGCACAAATTGTTTGTTACTTGCAGTCCTGCTTTTTCTGTCAGTATAGACTTGTGCACAGAAACACCATGTGTAAGAGATAAGGCATTTAAAACCTGATGTCACTGTGTGGTGTACATGTGACAAAGTCATCTATCCTATATCTCAATCAATGGAGTTTAATTTGAAAGGTCTCAATCACTAGGTTGCATTTTCTAACCAAAGGGTTCTTTACCCGATTTTCTGTAACCCACTGGGAGCTATATTTAGGAGTTCATCATTTTTTTTCAAATTGAATTATGATATGGTAACGGGCATTTCTCATTTCCTGTTCCAGTCTCTTTCACTTCTATTGATTTTTAGTTGTTTAAAACAGCTCGTTATGCTTCTTGATGTTGCAAATTGATATTTTCTTTTTATATTATTCCACTTTTTATGTATGAACATAGTCATGAACGCACTTTTTTATAGAGCAAGTAGTTTGACTGTTTTCTGCCATTTATTATTCCTAATCATTTCCCCCTAGGAAACTGTATCGGAAGTTCTAAAACAATCACAAAAACGAGCACACTTCCATATTGCAGAATAAGCTTAATAAGTGGCAGACCAATCATAGCAGGCTGGGTCATCTGACCAATAAGAGCTCAATAGGCAACCACCAAAACAAAATAAGAAACCTCTAAACTACCATAGTAGGGGCATTTTAATAAACTCATTGTTACCGAGCACTGGTGGTTCAGGGCTGGGATGCGGCTGGAAGAGCCAGTAAAACATATGACAGAGTAATCAGAATCAGAATGGGTTTTATTGCCAAGTGTGCTTACACACACAAGGAATTTGTTTTGGCTACAGAAGCTTCCAGTGTACATAAAGTGACAAGTGACAACACTAAATAAATATGAAAAAGACAACAAACATTAAACAGAGATGCAATCAGTCAAAAAGCTCCGGATGATGAATTGTATGTACAGATTTGTTATAAATATACAAGTTATAAGGTGCTGTGTACAACTGTGTAGAAAAAGTATTGCTCTGTAAATTAGTATAAGGTGCTGTGTACGAGTGCGTATGAGAAAGTATTGCACTGTAAATTGTTATAAGGTGCTGTGTACAAGTGCGTATGAGAAAGTTTATTGCACGTTTATTGCACAGTAGGGGAATATTTAACTGTTCATGAGGTAGATGGCCTGAGGAAAGAAACTTTTCCTGTGTCTGGCTGTTTTTGTGCTTGGTGCTCTGTAACGCCGACCAGACGGTAACAGTTCAAACAGGAAGTGTGCTGGGTGTGAGGGGTCCAGAGTGATTTTGTAAGCCCTTTTTCTCACTCTGGAAGAGTACAGTTCTTGAAGTGTAGGAAGGGTAGTACCAGTGATTCGTTCAGCTGTTTTGGCAGCTGAGCCGAACCAGACGGTGATTGAAGTGCATTGGTGGATTGAAGTGCATTGGTGGTGGTAATTGGTGGTTCATTCCACTGTGGCGACCCCTAATAAAGCAGGAAATAAGCCAAAGGAAAGCGAGTAAATGAGTAATCATCATACGTCCACTGCATTAACATTGAGGTTGACATGTTCCTGCCACCATTCTGTAATTATAGCTTTAGAAAGAAGTAATTTGCTGCATAATTATGGCTCATGTTTCTGTTTGTTGGTTTCATTTCAGCTTGGAGAATATACCCCTTTCCCCAAGGGTCTGGTGAGTAACAGTATTATAAAGTAATCAAAAAATTATTTTTTATCAAAATAAAAAATTTGTATACATTGTAATATATCTTGAAATTATATGGGCCCAATAGTATGGAGATGCATTAAGCACTCAAACAGAAGCAGCTTTCTGTTGTCAGTGTGGTGAATTTGTGTGACCAACATGAACAGAAACTAAATCTGCTCAGGAAACACTCCAGATCACGCAGATTCCCCTTGAAAAAAAATAGATTTTGTAGTGAAAATTTAGCAGAGTAACAGTAAATGTCAAATGCAAATGCATTTTATATATATATATCACTTCCTCATTCTATGCTGCTGTGCTGTTGGTTTTTAGGGTAAGCAGATGGAAGCATTGGATCTCTACCCTTCGGATTACCCCACAGTTGCTCCACCACGAGCCCCTCACCCTCACCTCTACCCCATGCCACATGATCCCAGATACCAGCCACCATATAAACATATAAAAAGCCACAGGCCTGTCATTCCAGCTCATGCACACACCTCAGGGCATGCGGTAAATGTCTTATCTTTAATATGAGGAATGAGTGTGCAAGCCCAATAATCCTTTTACTGTGCTTCATAATGAATAATATGCTTAAAATTATAATACAAAGACGTAATTTCCATCAAACTGTAAACAAACTCCATTTGCTAATGGACTTGCCGAAAGGCTTGATAACAATAATAAGCACGTACAAAAAAAAAAAAAAGGATGCAAAATGTGGAGTGAAACTCAAGCCTCAAGGTGTGAAAGCTGACTGTTTATTTGAGGCAGCATTTTTACCAGTTTCAGCAGAAAAACAAGCTATGTGTTTTTAATGGGAAAACATTTAAATAAGCACATAGTCTGCCTCATATATATAAAGTGGACTCCACAGGCTATTCTGCCATGATTTCAGTTTGAAGGGAGCATATACTGTATGTTTCAGGTCATGTCCACACTAATACGTTTCCAATATTTTTCTTTCCATTTTGGCCTTCCGTAAAACACTGAGATGACGCTTTTAGTGAACGAAAATGTATCTTTTTGAATACTCTGCCCAAAGTGGATCAATTTGAAAACGCCATTTTCATGTGTCACTGTGGACTGTGAAAATGCAGACTTTCCATTTAGGTTATGTGACCAATTCAGCTTACATGGTGGGGGACATTGTAAATTAGATGTTTGGATGCTGTCCATTTTGACAACTTTATTAAAGATTAATGTCAGTTTGTAAATGCTCCATATTGCCTCTCTTCAAAGCACACGGAACGTTTACTGGGAGCTATTGTTCAGCATCGGAAGCAGGCGAAATTTGCATCATTTTGTCACGACATTTTAAAGAGATGGAAAGTAAACAAACGCCAGGTGGATATGCCGCAGATAAAAGCGTCTTACATCACTGCGTATACGAAGTACATGAACAAAAGCATTTTTAGTCATTTTAGTGTGGATGATGTTAAGAATTGAAAATGATAGTGTGGACGTGTATAGTTTTGGACAAATCAGTGACTAGGGAACAACTGATATGCTCAGCTCGTACATGAAGCTCTTCGAACGTTATCTAAACTACAGTTGTGGCTAAATGTTTGAGCATGACATAAATATTGGAAGTTGGAAAAGTTGCTGCTTAAGTGTTTATAATTTTAGCAATTTGCATATACTCCAGAATGTTATGAAGTGTGATCAGATTAATTGCATAGTCCTTCTTTGCCATGAAAGTTAACTTAATCCTAAAAAAAACTTTCCACTGCATTTCATTGCTGTGATTAAAGGACCTGCTGAGATCATTTCAGTAATCGTCTTGTTAACTCAGGTGAAAATGTTGACGAGCACAAGGCTGGAGATCATTATGTCAGGCTGATTGGATTAGAATGGTAGACTTGACATGTTAAAAGAGGGTGATGCTTGAAAGCATTGTTCTTTCATTGTTAACCATGGTGACCTGCAAAGAAACGCTTGCAGCCATCATTGTGTTGCATAAAAATGGCTTCACAGGCAAGGATATTGTGGCTACTAAGTTTGCACCTAGATTAACAATTTATAGGATCATCAAGAACTTCAAGGAAAGAGGTTCAATTCTTGTTAAGAAGGCTTCAGGGCCTCCAAGAAAGTGCAGCAAGCGCCAGGATCGTCTCCTGAAGAGAATTCAGCTGCGGGATCAGAGTGCCACCAGTGCAGAGCTTGCTTAGGAATGTCAGCAGGCAGGTGTGAGTGCATCTGCACACACAGTGAGGCGAAGACTTTTGGAAGATGGCCTGGTGTCAAGAAGGGCAGCAAAGAAGCCATTTCTCTCCAAAAAAACATCAGGGACAGATTGATCTTCTGCAAAAATTATGGTGAATGGACTGCTGAGGACTGGGGCAAGGTCATATTCTCCGATGAAGCCCCTTTCTGATTGTTAGGGGCATCTGGAAAAAGGCTTGTCCGGAGAAGAAAAGGTGAGCCCTACCATCAGTCCTGTGTCATGCCAACAGTAAAGCACACTGAGACCATTCATGTGTGGGGTTGCTTCTCATCCAAGGAAGTGGGCTCACTCACAATTTTGCCCAAAAACACAGCCTTGAATAAAGAATGGTACCAAAACATCCTCCGACAGCAACTTCTTCCAACAAACAAACAAGAGTTTGATGAAGAACAATGCATTTTTTCAGCACGATGGAACAACGTGCCATAAGGCAAAAGTGATATCTAAGTGGCTCAGGGACCAAAACATTGAAATTTTAGGTACATGGCCTGGGAACTCCCCAGAGCTTAATCCCATTGAGAACTTGTGGTCAATCCTCAAGAGGCGGGTGGACAAACAAAAACCCACTAATTCTGACAAACTCCAAGAAGTGATTATGAAAGAATGGGTTGCTATCAGTCAGGATTTGGCCCAGAAGTTGATTGAGAGCATGTCCAGTCAAATTGCAGAGGTCCTGAAAAAGAAGGGCCAACACTGCAAATACTGACTCTTTGCATAAATGTCATGTACATGTCGATAAGTGAAGTTTATTTATAAACTAATTTCGAGAAGATCACGAGCTTATGATTGCTGCGGCTGGTCCCGCATTATCCAATTCATGATTCACCAATCAGACGATTCCTAAGCCACTATAAATACCCTAAGTGTTATTTCACAGCCATCTTCATTTTGAAGAATCACCCCTTCCACCCCTACTCCTCCTTTCCTAGATAGGTGGCACGGTGGCCCAGTGGTTAGCACTGTTGCCTCACAGCAAGAACGTCACTGGTTCTAGTCCTTACCAAGCCACCCAACGTTTCTGTGTGGAGTTTACACGTTCTCCCCGTGCTCACGTGGGTTTCCACCGGGTTCCCCAGTTTCCTCCCACCGTCCAAAAACATGCAACTTAAGTTAATTGACTAATCCAAATCGGCATCATAGACATGCTCCTAGAAAGTAGTCATCTCAAGAGCAATCACTATCTGTTCATTAGCTACTACAGCAGGGGAGTTCTCGAGATCTACCTGAGCTCAAACTCCCCTCTTGCCTTGCAAACGAGAGGGAGCCCCGGGCTCAAGGATTTATGAGCTCAGGGCTCTCTCCCGGGACAGCTTGCCAAACAAGCTTTATACCCAATCATCAGCTAAGTGTGAACTCTTGAAAAGCCTTTGAAACGTATGAAGTGCTTGTAATTATATTTCAGTACATCACAGAAACAACTGAAACAAAGGTCTAAAAGCAGTTTAGCAGCAAACTTTGTGAAAACTAATATTTGTGTCATTCTCAAAACCTTTGGCCACGACTGTAGATGTGTTAAATAAGAGCAACATGCAAAATATGCAGATCAGTAGAGCTTGAGAAATTGTGCTAACTGAACCTTTTATATAATTTAGAAATGAATATTGATGGACATTTCAAAATGATTTTATGATTTTGACTTTTCAGGTAAAAATGGTATTTGATTGTCATTGGGTCTATTAAGAAAATGGGAAAAATTATATCTTTGATATCAAAAAGTGGGCTGCACGGTGGCGCAGTGAGTAGCACAATCGCCTCACAGCAAGAAGGTCGCTGGTTCGAGCCTTGGCTGGGTCAGTTGGCATTTCTGTGTGGAGTTTGCATGTTCTCCCCGTGTTTGCGTGGGTTTCCTCCGGGTGCTCCGGTTTCCCCCACAGTCCAAAGACATGCGGTACAGTAGGCTAAATTGTCCGTAGTGTATGTGTGTGAATGAGTGTGTATGGATGTTTCCCAGAGATGGGTTGCAGCTGGAAGGGCATCTGCTGCGTAAAACATATGCTGTATAAGTTGGCGGTTCATTCCGCTGTGGCGAGCCCAGATTAATAAAGGGACTAAGCCGAAAAGAAAATGAATGAATGAATGAATGATATCAAAAAGTGACATTACAATACCAAGCCTTATTTATTTTAGCATTAGTATTATTGTACTGATACACAAAGATTGGAGAAAGTTTTATTTATACTGTATGTGTCTAAAATTATTTATTTTTTCCTGCAACACTGCACTAAATTGATCAAAGTGACAGAAAAAAAATCCTTACTAAACATTAGCTCAATATTTAATCAGTAAAGAAAAACAGCTCTACGGAAGACAAGAGTCATTCAGCTCTATCAGTTTACTATAAAAATGAAAAAAGTTTAATTAAACAATGGTATGCATACAAAAAACAACAAAAAATTTTTTATCACGTTTGTGATATCCTGTCATTTAAACTTATAAATCTGTTTTGTCACCCTAGCTGCATTTGGTTGCTCTGAACTCACCTCAGCGGGGTAACATGCAGGGCATTCGAGGTGTAGACCACCAGTGCTTCTTACAGGCCCGAGCCATTGGGCTGAAAGGAACATTCAGGGCCTTCCTGTCATCCCAGTTACAAGATCTAAACAGTATTGTCAGAAAGAACGACAAGGATCTGTTACCTATAGTAAATCTTAAAGTAAGATATTTAATTTGTCATCAAAGTACTGTTTTGTTAAGTAATAAGAATATACCGTGAGCTGTTCAATTTTCACACAGGATGAGGAATTATTCAGCAACTGGGAGTCTATCTTTAAGGATTCCGAGGGCAGGATGTATAATGATGCACGCATCTATTCCTTTGATGGTCGAGATGTTCTCGACGATGATGCCTGGTAAGATTGACTATCACAAGATTGACCAAGACATAATCACTAACTTGAACTTTATGAGCATAGTTCACCTAAAAAGGAGCATTTCTCACACTCAGGCTATCTATGATGCACTGCAAAAATGCTTTTTTTACTTAAAGTTTTTGTCTTGTTTCTAGTTCAGAGATCTAAAAATTCCTAAATGAAGCATTTTATAGACAAGCAAAACATATTTTCTTGTTTTCAGCAATAATAAGTCAAATTTAAATGAATAATCTGTCAATAAGGTAAGCAAAATAATGCTGTTTTTAACTTTGTAATCTAATTATTTAGCTTACAGCATTGGCCGATTATTTTGCTTGTTTTAAGTTAATTTTGACATATTTCTGAAAACAAGACAATATTTGTCTAGAAAATGCTGCTTGATTTAATATTTTTGGATATCTGGACTAGAAACACGAAAGAAAATAAGAAAAGCATTTTTTTGCAGTGACAGTAAACCCGCCAAAAATATAAATTTTTTGTTGTATTTGCAACTGGAACATTCATATTCGGAACACAAATGAATTCTGGATCAAAACTAAGAGCTCTCTGACCCTCCATAGACATCAAGAGTGAAATATTCAAAGCCCAGAAAGGTATTGAGATCAACAATATTTTTGTGCAGAAAATAAAACAAAAATCATTTACTTTATTCTTCTCTCCAGTCTAGGAGTCAATGGTTCATTTAGATCAAAGGGAATAGCCTCTTTACAAATGTAAAAACGATCTGTGCGGGGCCTCACAGTGGCGCAGTGGGTAGCACGTTCGCCTCACAGCAAGAAGGTCGCTGATCGCTGGTTCGAGCCTCGGCTGGGTCAGTTGGCCTTTCTGTGTGGAGTTTGCATGTTCTCCCTGTGTTGGCGTGGGTTTCCTCCAGGTGCTCCGGTTTCCCTCACAAGTCCAAAGACATGCGGTATAGGTGAATTGGGTAAGCTAAATTGTCCGTAGTGCATGAGTGTGAATGGGTGTGTATGGATGTTTCCCAGTGATGGGTTGCAGCTGGAAGGGTATCCGCTGCATAAAACATATGCTGGATAAGTTGGCGGTTCATTCCGCTGTGGCGACCCCAGATTAATAAAGGGACTAAGCCGAAATGAAAATGAATGAATGAATGAAAACGACCTTATTTTTGTTTAAAAAATCTATTTTACACTTGGTAGAATAAAAAAAAATTCACTCAAGACTTTAAGGACAAAAATGTCCACATTGAAGCCCATTAAAACTACAATTGTTGTTAATATGCTTTCATTTTGTCGGAAAGGCTTCAAAGTTAAAATTCTGACCATTTGTTTACTAGATGATGGCATTTTGTTTCAAGTTTGGCATATAAAGCAAGTAAATATTTGCTTTATTCCTGTTTTCTGCTTTTGCAAACTAAATGTATTCGAAACAATTGGAAAAATTGAAAACAATTGGAAAAATGCCGCTATAATTGTATGACGGAAACAATGTCAGATTGTGGCTTGTATGTGTGTACTACACATTGAGTAAATAGTATTGTCTTTGTGTAATAAATAAATCATGGGTATCTGCCTTTTTCATATTTATACCATAATCAGCAGATAAACATCGGAGGCCGATACATCGGTGCATTTTTTACTTTTAAAATTCAGGTAGCTATTGTCTTACATTTTTATGAATCATTAAGGGCTACAGTTTTAGCTAAAAGTCTTTAATGTTCTAATAAAAAGCCACCTACATATTGGACCGATTGAGTAATTTAACAGCATTTATTTATTTTTGGATGTACTACTTCTTTAAAAAAAACTCATTAATGTTTAACCTGAAATGTATTTTTACCATAACCATTCAATAGGCCAGAGAAGATGGTATGGCATGGATCAAACACTCATGGACACAGGCAGACAGAGAGCTACTGTGAAACATGGCGAACAGGAAGTGATGCAGTCACGGGCATGGCTTCCTCTCTTCAAGAAGGGTATCTACTTCAGCAACTGCCCCGTGGCTGCACCAGCTCTTACATTGTACTGTGCATTGAGAACAGCTACATTGCTGGCTGAACCAAAACGTAATTTGCCTGAACTCACACCACAAACAGATTTTTTTTTCTTTTTGTGACTAGTGGTGCTTTATAGTGCTGTTGGATGAAAACCAACTTACTGGTTATCAAATTTCTTGTAGCTACTTGGCCGCTTTGTTTTTCCTCTCTTTAAAACATGGTCAACATCTTATGTTATAAATAATGGAGTGCTATGCAAAGGCATTTTAAAGGGGACCTATTATGCCCCCTTTTACAAGATGTAACATAAGCATCTGATCAAAATAACCCACAAATAATTTTTAAGAACTCTTTGAAACTACCCCTTTTAGGCTTTGATCCAAATTGTGCCGTTTTGGTGACTTTCGCTTTAAATTCAAATGAGTTTGGGCTTCCAGCAAGGAGCTTTTAACACCTATGTGTCACTTTATGGGCAGCTTCAAAACTGTAATGGCAGAGTGCTGCTTTTCATTAATGGGTGGGGCTTTCCCCCTCCGATGATTTGTACAAATGGAAAATGTCAATCAAAGTGTTTCTACAGACTGTTTCTATGAAGTGTGATTATAAAAAATAGAATTAATTTTTACCATTAGTGGCTGGCTATATTTACACATTGCTGCCACACAACTGTTTAAACCATTTATAAAAGTGATTTTTTCATAATAGGTCCACTTTAATATATTATTGGATATGAAACCAAAAACTCCAAAATAAGACAATATTTTATGTTGCTTAAATTAAAAAAACTCCAATTACATCACCGTAAGCCTCACAACAGTGTCAAGAGTAGAAAATACTTGATCAGTTTGGGGTGGGTTCACATTTTCTTAACAAATGTCAATGATACTGTATTTGTATACATATAGCCAGGCAAAAATGTCACTTGAAAAGCTTTTTTCTGAATGAATGTTTGCAAGTGCCTTCAAAATGTATTCCCCCTTAAAAAGGACTACATAAAAAATGTTAGTAACTAATTCTGTTGAACTACTTTTTTTGCTATCACCAACTTCATTCATATTTTTATGTGAAAGATTTTGTCAGCTTATCTGTGTAACCTTTCTTTTATACTTTGTCACTCAATCACATCAGACATTCCATGATTGCAGTGCAAATGACTGGTTGACTTTCTCTACAGAAAGATGACCTAAAAAATAGGTAAATCCTTTTTATATTATTTATTTTGAGGTTTACTTTTTTACATGTAACCTGAATATTGTTTTTGCTCTGCATTCTACAGTTTAAATGTGACAACTAAAATCACTTTTATTTTTACTGCATTTTTAATGACACTTACATTAATAAAAACATACAATCTCCACTGTGTGCAGCTTGTTGCTTTACTTTAAATAATCTATTGCAACACAACGCTCAAAGCCAATTAAATTTGTCTATTTTCCTCAGAAAAAGCTATGGCATGAATGCCTTCTATGAGTTGATTTAAACTTAATGTGAAATAATTAACTACTGTATTATGACCCATTTTATTAGTGTAATTGCAAATGAATTGATTTCATATAACAGGTCAATAACAACGATTCTTAAAAGTGCCATAGAATGCTTTGATACATTGTTTAATTGGGGTAAATGCACAGGGACCTTTAATTTTCAGTAAGCAAGCTTAAGAGCTTATGTTGAACTGTCATCCCATTATAAAACTCGCCTCATTTAAGATCTGGTTTCTTTAAAAATTCAGGATCTTCACTGCCTGATTGAGATACAATTTAAAGTGGGTATCAGACAGAACAAGAAGCACTGCATCAAATAAATTTTTTACACACCATGTCTTTAAAATATGTAATCAGGGCCTCACGTTGGCGCAGTGGATAGCACGTTCGCCTTACAGCAAGAAGGTTGCTGGTTCGAGCCTCGGCTGGGTCAGTTGGCGTTTCTGTGTGGAGTTTGCATGTTCTCCCCGTGTTGGTGTGGGTTTCCTCCGGGTGCTCCGGTTTCCCCCACAAATCCAAAGACATGCGGTATAGGTGAATTGGGTAAGCTAAATTGTCCGTAGTGTATGTGTGTGAATGGGTGTGTATGGATGTTTCCCAGAGATGGGTTGCAGCTGGAAGGGCATCCGCTGCATAAAACATATGCTGGATAAGTTGGCGGTTCATTCTGCTGTGGGGACCCCAGATTAATAAAGGCACTAAGCCGAAATGAAAATGAATGAATAAAAATAATAAATGGGCTTTAAATGGGCTTTCATCTCGTTTTATGCTTGAACTAAATGAATGCTTAAGTCTTAACTGACTATATTAAATAGCATCATCAATTCTGTAAAAGGAACCTTATGAAATTTAAAAGTCACATTACCTTTTCACCGGAAGTTAGGTGGCTGAAAAACACTTGCTGTGCATATAGCAGTGATATCTACATTGATAGCTCTGATATCTACATTAAAGGTAGTTAATTACAAAACATCTCCAGAAATGGTTTTACAAGACCTCTGATATACCTAGAAATACCTTATTTGGAAGGGATGTGGATCTTAAGGGTCATGAATAGGGTAATCAGTTAAGTCAATGATTCAGTGATTGATTAATAGGGACTGTTTCAGTTCTAAATGAATCATCTGTTTTGAACAAATCATTTAAATTAATGAGTTAATAAACCACTCACTGAGATAGACGTTTAACCACATTCTGGCCGTGTCATATTTATGCCTATTAGTGACAGGCCTAAACTTGCCAATGTACCAGCACATAAAAAAATTAAACATTATTTAAAAAAATATACACTCCTAAAATGAGCTGCTGCTTGGAGGGGGAACATGTTTTTTTTATTTTTCTTGGAAATTACATTGTGGTTAGTAAGGCTAAATACAATGTAATTGTGTGCAAACTAAGGTTTAACAAATTCAGCACATGCAATGGGGCACTTTCACTGATCTGACCCTCAACCTAATTTCGAGTTTGACACCCCTGCACTTAATCGTAAATAGAGTATAGTGCAAAGTGTAAAGTGCGTCATTTGGAACACAACTAATGACTCTATATTATAAACAAAAAAAGAATCCAGAATGGGTTCCTGATCCATTAGGGATATAATGTTTCCATCTGCAAACACAGATAAGCTTAGCAAAACTGGAAAAATTCCAAAGACGTTGGACTTTACACCAGCACTCTTGAATAAGAGGTAAATGAAGTCTCATTTAATCGGGAGTTTGCAGCAGTCTCTATAAACAGGCTTTAGATGGTTCACAAATACACAAGAAACAGAAAATCTGATTGTTTTTTTCACTTTTAAGCTCAAAATGGCTAAGATGTACACTCAAATGTTTACCCCAAAATGAAAATTCAGTTATTTACTCACCCGCATGTTGTTCTAATCCAGAAACCATTCATTTTCACAAATTAAGATATTTTAGATTCAATCTGGAAGCTCCCTCATAGCTTGTCGAGGGAGAGAAGATATAGGTGAACAAACTTGTAATTACACAAAAGTCTTCTTGGATCTCCGTATGATTACAGTTGAACCCCTGATGTCACCCGGAATGTTTTGACAATGTTTTTTGATTCCAGGACTTTAAACATCTCATGATCATTGCTATCTATGGAGCTCTTGGATTGAAAATATCTTAATTTGTGTTCCAAAGACAAACAAAAGTGTCAGGGGACATGAGGCTGAGTAATCCATAACATAATTTAAATTTTTCGAGGTGAGCTTACCTTTTAAGACTTCGCACTGCTGACAATCATACATCTAAATGTACCTCTCAACCTTTATGAGAGATCATTTTCCTATTTAGTCACAATTGACAGAATCTCTGGGTTGTAAATATATGTAATTTGAAACATGGTTTTCATGTTTGGATGAATGTTCCCAGGGGTCTGTACCATGGAACAGGATTAGCCAGTTAAGTTTTAGTTTAGTTTGAACCAATCCTCGGGTCAGCTTCAGGTTTGCCAAAAGGTTTTCATCCTGCATAACTCCTGTCCAGAGGCTGAACAATGAAATTAAAACAGTGCACTTACATTTTAAAGGTCATACAAAATGAAACAATAAGTTTATCTAAATATAAAAAAGATAATAGAGCTATTAAAGCTTTTAAACAGGATGAAGATGTCAAAATTTTTAATATGTTGAAATATGCATCTGGAAAGTATTCATAGCGCTTCACTTGTTCCACATTTTTTTGTTACAGCCTTACTCCAAAATGGATTAAATTCATGTTCCTGCTGCTGAAAAACATCCCCTGAATGTTTATTTATTAAAAATAAAAAACTTTTTTTTAATAAAAAAAACATATCAGGTTTTTTATTTTTAATACATTTGCAATAAAAAAATAATAATAATTCACATTGTCATTATGGGGTATTGTGTGTACAATTTTGAGGAAATAAATGAATTTAATCCATTTCAGAATAAGGCTGTAACATAAATAAAGTCACGCTTCAATGTTTTCATTAGTTCATGTATTTTCTAACATGAAATAACAATGAACAATACCTTTACAGCATTCATTAATAGTGTTCAACATTTACTGATCCAAATTCATGCTTGCTAACATGAGTTAATGCACTGTGAGTTAACATGAACTTTACTTTATTATAAAAAAATGTGGAAAAAGTGAAGCGCTATGAATACTTTTCGGAGGCACTGTATATATTTCATTTAATCAGTATTAAACCCCAGTGTTTGAGTACCTCAGTCATCTTCAGAATGAAAAGATGGTTTTTACAATCATACAGTCACTTCTGGAAAGGGTTCAAATCTGCAGAAGATGCTGAAAACCTGAAGAATCAGTCCGTTTAATTGTTTGAAACAAACTAGAAACTCATCAACAACTATCACAAAGAAGAAGAAAAAAACACTCGTTGTGAAACAACACACAGTATTGAAAACTTTATCAGGCGGTTTAATGATTTCAGCTATATTTTTCTCAAGTGAAATATTTGTACCCATCTTTTAAGTAAAATGTCTTTCTCAGAACAGTACCAAATAAAAAACAACATGCATTTTGTATGATGATTGTATGATCTCTTATTTTGTTCAAATTATTCACAATTTAACAAATTCCCCCAAGGGGTATGTACACTTTTGCGCACACCTGTATATTTCCCCTTCAATAACATAGACAATAAAACTTTATTGGTAACAATTTATTTATAATTAGACATGGTCTGGAGCTCCTATATTGTGATCACACAATAAAAAAAATTCAAATAAAAAAAATTATTACATAATTATTGTATAATTACATTAATAATTAGTAATTACATTAAAATACAGAACTAAGCGCCCTTTGTAAAACGTAAACTCATTTATGTGAAAGTAAATTACATTTTCAATAATACATGGTCAATTTTTCCATCATCAATGAAAATATTTCCAAAAAAAAATAAAGCATCAAACTTTATGCTCACGAAGCAATGCACAGAATGGAGTGTAAATCTAGAAACGTCAACAATATTGTGAAATCACTCCATACGAACTCTGCTTTACTGGTGAATGAAACCCCTCTGTAGTAAATGAAACGAAAAAAATAAAATGGTCCTCGCTCAAAGTAAAATCCATCAACTCTTTAACCCCACTCAGCTTGCAGTGGACACCACGAAATACTTTAAAGAATTTACAAAATATATTTTTTCAATAAGATTTTTTAACTCTTCAGGGAAATAATGAGAAGAATCTCAAAGTGCTGTAAACTGTAAAACTATCGGAACTACTGTATAAACAAGTGCGTTCTTAATTCAGACATTAATACATTTATATAAAACAGTAAGAAACACCAGTTTGCACTATCAAGCAGCAAAACAAGTTATTTTCCACAGTTAAAAATACAGTGGCTGATGTCAATTAACAACAGAAGCCAAACACATTCAATTTACAAACGTCCATACCTGCTCTTGTGAGAAAAATAAGGTGGATAATAAACAACTTGGCCAATCAGTTTAAAAATAACTGTTGTATGATAGTAGTATTTGAAATTGTATATTCAAATAATGCATCACAGGCTGCTTAAAGGGATAGTTCAACCAAAAATAAAAATTATTTATTCAAAATCTGTTTGAGTTTCTATCTACTGTTGAACACAAAAGAAGATATTTTGAAAACTGCTGGTTGCTGGCAGCCAGGCAGCTATTGACTTCCATAGTATTTTTTCCTATTTGATGAGTGTCAGCAACCAGCATTCTTCAAACTATCTTTTTTTGGGTTGGAAAAACTATCAAGGTTTAAAACCACACGAGGGAGAATTAATGAGGAGGTCATTTTCACTTTTGGGTGAACTATCCCTTTCAAAAAGTTATCCTATGAAATACCAGAAAGCCAAACTTGCTGTGACTGACTTCCAAAACATTCCCTACAAAATAGTTTGAAATGATCTGTTCACATTATATCAATTCAAGCCTCTATTTTCCTTTGACAATCCATTCTAATGACAACCTCAATCCCTGTATCAAAGAAAAATATATATTCTAGCGCTATAGGACAAACATAAAAGAATAAAACCAAGGTTATTCATACTTAAAATACTAAAACGTTCTGATTTTGAAGTAACAGTTTAAGAAATGGAGAATTCTCCGTCTGTAGGCACAATTCATTTAAATCTCATGTCTTGATGCTGGTGCCATTATGTACCGTTGTGCTTTCATTAGCAGCCGTTGCAATAGGACTAAGTTCAGTGTTGACGGCTTCTTCCGTACTCTCGGCGCCTGCCCTCTGATTGCGATAATGACACGTGATGATGAATGCACTACAGCCCAGGTAAATCACAGTCAGCAGGGTGAAGTAAAAAAAATAAACCAAAAACTGCAAGAGAGAGAAAAACAGAATCATATTATAACAAAATATACAAATATATTGCCCACGCTTATCAATGATTTCATTAGTTTATGTATTTTCTAACATGAACAATGAACAATACCTTTACAGCATTCATTAATAGTGTTCAACATTTACTGATCCAAATTCGTGCTTGCTAACATGAGTTAATGCACTGTGAGTTAACATGAATAAACAATGAACTTTATTTTCAACAAACATGAATAAATACTGTGATATATGTATTGTACATTGTTCATTTTAGTAAATACATTAACTAACGGAAACTTACTGTTATATGTTACATTATGAATTATAACTATTACTAACAAGCTTTTGTAAAAAATTTTACAAACCTGAGAATGAACATTCAGTGCCAATCCCCTCTTATCTACCAAAATTATAGTGATAATGGCTTTCAGGATTGTTCCAAGAAAAGTGTTTACACCAAACACTAAGGCACACAGTTCCTTAGTGAGAGAGGAAGCAATCTGGAAACTGAGAAGAAAAAAGTCAAAATGGGTATTTAGGGACAAAATGCAGAACCTAAACATCTGGATTGTTTAAAAAAATATTATTTTCTTTAAAGGGCTTAATTTCCCTAGTGTTTTTTTTTAAGATCAATCCAAGGCGCCTTGTGGCAAACTACAACAAACTTCAAGCTCTTACTCTCTGTGATGTAGGACAAATGTTTATGCAGGTGCATAAAACGCATCTCCACCTTTTAAAACAGTCACTTCAAACAAAACAATGTATGCAATATGCGCAATGCTATTTTTACTAAGGTAACACTTTTTTTTTTTTGATAATTACAAATAATAAATGAATTAATATATATTTCACTTACATAGCAATGGGCACCAGGAACTGGTAGAAGCCTTTGAACAGGGCATATGCCACATAGCAAACCCAGATATCTTTGGTCATGCCCATGACAAGAAGTAGAACAGCTTGTGCAGCAGTAATCAATCCAATTACCAATTCAGACCAAAGATTCCATCGAATTTTTACATAGCCTGCTGCAAACGATGTGATTGCACCTATTGAGCACAAAGTGTAACTGTAAAAACCATGCAATGCTGTCAGACAAACATCTATTCTCACCAAATCCAAATTTGTGTATAAATAGTGCAAACAGTTCAGGAAACAGCAAATAAATTATAATTCTGTGTTTGAATGAGCTAATAAAAGTTGTTGGGTTCTAGGCTTCTGCTGGTAGCAAGTTTTCTTGTTGCAATTAATTGCTGAAGCTTTTTTATGATATGTGATATTATAATGATTTTGACCTAAGCTGCAAAAAGATTACTGGTATAATAAACAAAATTACAGGTATAATGACTTAAGCTGCAAAAAAGATAACAGGTATAATTAAAGAAAATACTTATTGTATTGCTTTATCGTGTATAGATGTACAGAGTAAATAACTGTTTTAAACCATTTAAGTTGCAAAACGATAAGTACGGGATAAAGTACATTCAGGCAGTTGTTATCACAGAATAAAGCCTGACAAGCTTATTTTGTGGTAAATAGTGTAATAAACAGGATAAAGTATTTCCAGACCATTTCATACTGCAAAAACAATGGCCTGGATATACTTTATCCTGTTTATTATACAGCTACTTGCCACAAAATGTAACATTTTCACAAACCGTTGTTCTAACTGA
>CAIGQW010016655.1:0-12768 GCA_903798125.1 Danio choprae
AAATTAAGATGTTTTAGATGAAATCCTGGAGCTCTCTCATCCTCCATAGACAGCAATGGTCCCGCAAAGGAATCAAAAACATTATCAAAACAGACAATGTAGAATCTAATTATTTTTATTTGTCTGAAAATGACTTTATTTTACTTTTTATTAGAGGGTGAATCAATTTGTATGTTTTTTCTGTACGTTTTTGACTCTTCTAAAGCATAAAAAACTATAATAGATTTGCAGATATTCCGGAAAAATGCTAAGCGAACATACTTGTTTATCTGAAAAAAACAATGCTGCAGTTAGAAATGTGCGTTTCATGTCAGAATGTCTGTCTTTGTTTTGATCTGTGTAACCCCGCCCCCGGCCAGTTAACCCAATTATTTTTTGCCTGGTGGAAAACACTGCATATTTCATTTTAGTCTAGAAGGTTCCCTCAATGTATTTAATGGGCAAAAATGTGACCTGTGGAGGGCAGTACATGCAGACTCAGTTATAAAAATCCACATAAGGTTTTATTGATTTTAATGTAGAAACAATGCAAATATAACAAATGTAAATATTATCTGAGCAGCTTATAGTGTAAGGTTCAATCATGTTTAAAAAAAACTCTCCAATATTTTTAATTTGGACTGCAATAGGTCACACTTTATTTTGATGGTCCGTTTGTTAAATTTAAGTTACATTGCATCTACATGCCAACTAATTCTCATTAGATTATAAGTAGACTGTTAGGTTAGGGTTGGGGTTAGGGTTAGTGTAAGTTGACATGTACTTGCAAAGTTTCTTATAGTCAGTTAAATGTCTGTTGAAGGAGCAGTACCAACATATTAAGCAGACAGTCTACTAATACTCAAATGGACCACCAAAATAAAATGTTATCCTGCAATACTTCAATCCTACATACTTAAATATTTACAACTCAGGCTCATTGGAAATAGGTGCCTCGGTCTGCATTTTTGCGAAATGTAAAATACATTGCTTTGGGTACATTTTGTTGCACGTTTCTGATGACAAATCCCCTAGAGGGTGCTGTCTACATTTTTGTGAATCTGAAATATGTTACTTAGGGTATGTTTTATTTTTTGTTTCAGATACACGTCCTTCTTGTACATGTTCAAGACTCGAACCTGAGCACTCTGCATCATAAGTACAATGCCGAACTAAGTAAGCTACTGAGCAAACTGACCACGCCAGAAAAGTTGTCCATATGGAGATAGATAGGTAAGGCAAACGTATTGAATACAAATCATAGACACTGTAAAAAAATTTTGTTATTCATTTGGTTTTGAGCAAAGAACTGCATGAAAATAATCCCTTATCCACCAATAATATGTCCCTGTAAATATCATTAGTGTGAAATGGAACAAAAGTTGTGGATGTCATACTGCCCCCCTAGTGTTCATTTTACCTCAAAGTCGAATGTATGTTGAAGTATGTTTTTTTTTGGTTTCACAAAAAATGTAGACTAATGCACATAATTACCACGAGCCTGTGTTGAATATTTAAGAACATTTGTTTTTTAAGGATTTTTTTAAGCACAACAGAACAAACAAACAATTCTAACAATTTACACATTGAACAGGTAAATATAAATGTCACCTAGCATACTTTTGGTTTCAGTTAGCGTGGGTTTTTTCCGGGTGCTCTGGTTTCCCCCACAGTTCAAAGACATGCGCCATAAGTTAATTGAATGAACTAAATTGGCCATAGTGTGTGAATGTTAAAGTGTATGGGTGTTTCCCAGTGCTGGGTTGCGGCTGGAAGGGCATCCGCTGCTTAAAACATATGCTGGAATAGTTGGTGGTTCATTCCGCTGTGTCGACCCCTGGCTTCCCTTGGCTACAGTCATGCCTAGGGTAGGGGCTTGTTGGAATTTTTTTGAAAGGGCGAAGGAGTGTTCAGAGATACCAAAGATTTAAGTACAATTTAAAGCTGTACTTTTTAAAACTTATCCTATTAAGTATATTTTTGAACTATAGGCAATAAGGTTAAATATAGGCAAGTCATTGGACAACAGCATTGTTTTTCTGTAGCCAATCAAAAATAGTAATCCTAACACGGCTAATAATATTGAAAAAAATAAATAAAAAATGCTTTTATTCCAGCCAAGCGAAATAAGAAATAAGACATTCTCCAGAAGAAACAAATATTATAGGAAATAATGAGAACATTTCCTTGCCCTTTATGTGCAGTTATTTGTGTACAGTTTTGTATTATTATTCATTTCAAGTTTGTTTGAGCACCTATGAAAGATTATTAATTTATTTGTATTTGATTTATTGATTTTATTAAATGTTTTAATTTACAGTAAACAAATTCTGGGTTAATGGGACCAGTACGCTTTAGGAACCGATTTAGTAAGCTTTAGGAACCGCCAAAGATTTAAGTACAATTTAAAGCTGTCTATTTTTAAAACATTTATTCAAGTATATTTTTTTCACTCAGTCTCTATACTTTCCCTTGAGTTGTGTTTTGAGTACTTTTTTTTACACCCCTGCAAGCTGAATAGGGTCTATAAGCATATGTGGCATGAGGGGAGAAAGAGAAGTCGAAGAGGGACAAAAGAGGAAAGCGATACAACACAAATCTCCAGCCAGGAGTAAAAAAAAAAAAAAACATGGCTGTAATATGTGGTGAGACTTTCACTCCAGTCGGCTGTCTGAAAGGGCAGCTTGTGGAGTCCAAACAGCAGGTCAGATTGTAGGTCAATAGTGAGTTGCACTACAGAGACTACGTGCTTTCCCCTCGGTGCGTCTTGTAAGTTCGAGTCGCACAAACTCGCCTTTTGCTTTCTGTCTCTCTTTGGGGCCATGGAGACTAAATGTGTGTGAGGCTGATACACAATCTTTATGGAGTCGTCTTGCAAAGTCACACTTTTTGGCATGAATATTGGTCCATTTGCAGCTTAATCGGGCAGAATGAGGATCAAGGTATTGAGGCCTGTAAAAGTAGAATGGACCATTGTGAGATATATTTCTGAATTAGAGAATAAAAGTCACATTGTAGACACGTTTATTAACATACTGTATGAATTTGTTTTATGCATGGTGGTCTTATTAGCAACAGCTGGGATCCATGCAAGGTTATTCTAGTATGATTGATATTTAAAAATAATTTGGGGCGGCACAGTGACTCAGTGGTTAGCACTGTTGCCTCACAGCAAGAAGGTCGCTGGTTCAAGTCCCGGCTGGGCCAGTTGGCAATTCTGTGTGGAGTTTGCATGTTCTCCCCGTGTTGGCGTGGGTTTCCTCCGGGTGCTCCGGTTTCTCCCACAGTCCAAAGACATGAAGGTGAATTATAGGTGAATTGAATAAACTAAATTGGTCGTAGTGTACGAGAGTGTGAATGACTGCGTATGGGTGTTTCCCAGTACTGGGTTGCAGCTGGAAGGGCATCCGCTGTGTAAAACATATGCCAGAATAGTTGGTGGTTCATTCTACTGTGGCGACCTCTGAAATAGAGATTAAGCCAAAGTAAAGTAAATGAATCAATAAATAAAAATAATTTCTCATTTCTCAAGTGAAGTTTAACAGAGAGATTTTCCAACATATTTCTGACTTACAGTTTTAATATCTAATTTAAGGGATTTTGTTGTTGTTGTTGTTGTTGTTGTTGCTGTTGTTTTTTTACTATGATAACAGTACAGTACACATTATTTTTTGCTAGTTATTTTTTATCTTAATGTGTTATTTAAGGGCTTACCTAGGTTAACTAGGTTACATTAATTAGGTAAGTCATTGGATGACAGCGGTTTTGTTCTATAGTCAATCAATTATTAATAATTAATATTGAACTTAAAATGGGTGTCACGGTGGCACAGTGGGTAGCACGATCGCCTCACAGCAAGAAGGTCGCTGATTCGAGCCTCGGCTGGGTCAGTTGGCATTTCTGTGTGGAGTTTGCATGTTCTCCCCGTGTTTGCGTGGGTTTCCTCCGGGTGCTCCGGTTTCCCCCACAGTCCAAAGACGTGTGGTATAGGTGAATTGGGTAAGCTAAATTGTCCGTAGTGTATGTGTGTGACTGAGTGTGTATGGATGTTTCCCAGTGATGGGTTGCAGCTGGAAGGGCATGCGCTGTGTAAAACATATGCTGGATAAGTTGGCGGTTCGTTCCGCTGTGGCGACCCCAGATTAATAAAGGGACTAAGTCGAAAAGAAAATGAATGAATGAATGAACTTAAAATGTAATTAAAAAATAAATAAAAATGCTTTTAATAAAAAAGACTTTCTCCAGAAGAAAAAGAATATATTTTAGAAAATATTGGGAACATTTCCTTGCCATTTGTGTACAGTTTTGTATTATTATTAATTTTAAGGTTATTTTAGCACTTATGAGATAAAATAATAAAAGGAGATAAATCTATATGAATTTGTTTGTATTTGATTGATTCTATTTTGCACGTTCTACCAAGAATGTAACAATAACAAATACTTTTATTGCAATATTACTGCATACGTCATCAGCACATAGAACACAGATTCATGACAAATTATTTCACAACAACATAACACACGAAAGACACACTGTCAGAGTCTTGCTCAGATGCATGTTTTATTGCTATAGTGCGGGTCAGAAAGCTACTCATAATCTTGCTCAAGTCGGACCTTTTTCACAGTTACTAGCTCATAATCAGATGTCTCCTCACTGTATACATTTTTACCGTGTTCACCTGGGATGATATTTACACATGCTATGAAGTTTGCCACAGCTACGCGACAGCGCGCTTCACGGTTTCTGGACGTTTCATGGTTCATTCACAAAATATGTCAGCAACTAAGCTTGACAGAGGACAACAACCAATTACATTACTTCTCCAGTGTTGCATAAACGAGATAGGATAGCATCAGCTATAGAGAATTAGCATGAAGCGATCTAACTGGCAGACACCTGTTTTTAAATAAATTTCAATAATCCGAGGGCAGTTTCGTTCAGTGAACCTTCATTCGTGTGTAAGGCTGCCATGTAGTTCGGGGCAAAAACCATGTGTTCTGTGCAGCATGAATAGTTGAAGTCAATCAAAAAGCATCATGGCAGAGCAATAAAGTCGACTAGTCTGTGCAACTCCTAGTGTATTGACCTTATTCTTCATCTACGAATGGGTGCAGCCATTGGAATCTTTTTGGCTTGAGACTTCTGGTGGCCTCACGGTGGCGCAGTGGGTAGCACGTTCGCCTCACAGCAAGAAGGTTGCTGGTTCGAGCCTCGGCTGGGTCAGTTGGCATTTCTGTGTGGAGTTTGCATGTTCTCCCCGTGTTGGCGTGGGTTTCCTCCGGGTGCTCCGGTTTCCCCCACAGTCCAAAGACATGCGGTATAGGTGAATTGGGTAGGCTAAATTGTCCGTAGTGTATGTGTGTGAATTGGTGTGTGTGGATGTTTCCCAGGGATGGGTTGCAGCTGGAAGGGCATCCGCTGCGTAAAACATATGCTGGATAAGTTGGCGGTTCATTCCGCTGTGGCGACCCCAGATTAATAAAAGGACTAAGCCGAAATGAAAATGAATGAATGAATGAATGAGACTTCTGGTCTCATTTACTTCCATTGGTTTTTAGACATGATGTTCTTGATGGTGCAAACTGATATTTTCTCATTATATGATTCAAATTGTTATGCATATTCATTAACACACTTGTTTGTAGAGCAAGTAGTTTGACTTTATTCTGACGTTTATTATTCCTAGTTATTTCTCCTATAGGCAACTGAATGGTAAGCAAAAACGAGCGCACTTCCGCATTGCAAAATAAGGTCAATTGGGGTACAAGTGAGCAGCATGACCTCTATGAGCGCGACACCTTTACAGCCCCACCTACTGCAGCCCAGGGTTGTCGGAAGGTTTGAAAACAGTATACCGTCAGTCAGTCTTTTCAAACTTCTTGTTGCCATCAAACAAAAAAGAACTTTGTTTGAAGTATACCAGGATTTTAAACGTGCAAACATTTTCACTGATGCTTCAATAAGACATCAACACCAGCGCAGCAGACTACACCCATCCCACCTTTTATTTAAAGCTAACGCCTAGTTGTTTACAAGTAGCCCGAGTGACTTTTCTTATTCTTCGCCGATCTGTCAACAAGTCACTTTCCTTTCAAAGCAGGCGAGCAGAACTGTCGCCTCATCACCCTTCAATTAAACCCGTGACCACCTGAAAATCCTCCATTGACATTTCCTCCCGTGATTGTGTCTCATCCATTTTTTAATTGTGCTCATTCTCGCTGGGCCGTTCCCAAGAGGTGGGTGGACTGCGGTGGTGGCCACTGTCATTCGTCAGGGATGACAGGAGCGAGAGACACAGAGAGAGAGAGAGAGAGAGACAGAGAGAGAGAGAGAGAGAAACACCACGCCACTTTCAGAGCGAGTGCTGATGTGTCAGTCTTATCACACAGCCGAGCGCTCTGGAGGCGACATCCTCCACTGAATCAGTGACATTTCACGGACGGTGCAAATCTATCCGTCTTTGTCAAGCGTCCCTTCATCCTCGCACAAGCACACATGGTTTTCGCATTCCAGGAGTTAGCATATTGATCACGGCAGAGTCGCTGAAGTGTGCAAGCCGATTTTTTTTTTCTCCCCCCTCTCTCTCTTTTTGGGCTCAGACGGACACCTTTAGTCTAGTGGTCACTGTCAGTTTCCGGTGAGGTGCGTTTTAATCCTGCGGTGTGGGTGGTCTGGGTCACGGGTGTCACTGCGTGCTGCTGGGCTGAATGGAGGAAGGCTTTTTTATTTAAAGGCTTTTTCTCTGTATTCAGACTGCGAGATAGACGCAGTGTTTTCCTGACTTCATGTGGAACGCTGAGCTGGGGGAATGGAAAAGTTTTTTTGAACTTGGTGATTATTGTATATGCTCAACACAGATGCACTGCAAAGAATAAAAACACTTTTCTTTCTTAGCATTTTAGTCTTGTTTCTAGTCTAAATAGCTAATGACTCTTAAATCAAGAAACATTTTTTAGACGAGTAAAACACACTGTTTTGTTTTCAGAAATTAAATTTTAAAAGAATTACATTGGCGACACGGTGGCTCAGTGATTAGCACTGTCGCCTCACAGCAAGAAGGTTGCTGGTTCCAGTCCTGGCTGGGTCAGTTGGCATTTCTGTGTGGAGTTTGGTATTTCCCTGTGTTCATGTGGGTTTCCTCTGGGTGTTCCGGTTTCCCCCACAGTCCAACACTATAGAAGGGCATCCTCTGTGTAAAACATATGCTGGATAAGTTGGCGGTTCATTCTGCTGTGGCGACCCCTGATTAATAAAGCGACTAAGCCAAAGGAAAATATATGAATGAAGAATACATTGAGTTTCTTTCTTTTTTTTTTTTGGAAATAGGCTAAGACGGACAGAAAATTAAGTTTCTATTTTCTAGGCTGATATGGCTAGGAGCTACACTTTCATTCGGGCTCCAGTACCATCGCTGCAGCAGGTGCAATGATATTACACAGTGCCTGAAAATAGTTCCCAGCTAGGTAAATAGGTAACAGTGCTGTGTAGTACCATGGAGTCAAGCTTTGAATATTAAAATTATTGAAAATCTTAATTTTTTTTGGCGGTATACTAATGGTCTAATCTGATTCAATAATTTATGCTAAGCTAAGCTAAATGTTCTCCTGCTAGACCTGGAGATCGGCTAAATGCATTATGAAAATATAGATATTTGGAAAAAGGACACTTGTTTGACTTCTGTCACATAAGAAATTTGTTAACAATCATAATCACATATCGGATAATACACATTGTGTGTAGGACAAAAAAAAAACAAAGACACAAACTAAGAAACGAAGAAATTAATATGTATATAATATTAAAGGCATAATTCATTCAAAATGAACATTTACTCACCATTTACTATTATTCATGTGGTTACAAACCAAGTTTCTATTTTCGGTTGAACACAAACCATATACTTCCATAGTAGGAAAAACAAATACTATGAAAGTTTATGGTTTTTAAAATAACTTATTTTGTGTTCAACAGAAGAAAGAAACTCAAACAGGTTTGTGACAGGTAAAGGGTGAGTAAATGATGACAGAATTTTCAGTTTTATTGAACTACCCCTTTAAGTGAACTATAGGAAGTAGCTGTCCTATGCATCACGCTGTAAACCCTTTTCCGTCTCCTTTATTTTCATGACTGAAGGTAGTTTTTGCTTGAATGCCTGCTTGAAGGCCCAAATTATGGTTTGCGAATAGTAGATCTCAGATTTACAGCTCATTTGCCATGTGTGTGCAACCAAGCCCATGATGTCTGCCTGCTTCGCCTTAATGATATCTTGGCACATGTATTCAACATAACCAAGACACCATATTTAACCATCCTGTCTCGTGCTGAACAACACGTTAGCTCCCGTCACGTTCAACAAAACTATCACTCTTACACTCAAATTACAATTTACATTTAAATTACATTCTGATTATTTCTGAATGATTCATAACTTAAGAAAAAGATAATGGGTTTTTTAGTTGTTTCTTAACTACATTTCTTTTCTTTTTGCTAAATAATTACAAGCTTATTATAAGACAGCGCACTCCCTGCTGTGCATTTTAAATGATTTAGCTTCAAAATTAAATGATTAGAACTGTAATGATGTCTGCGCCTTTATATTTTAACCCCAGCGCACATATCTCTGAGATTACAGCTAAAAATGGAAATGCATCTTATTGATTGATTATTACCAATTGGTTAGTATGACCACAGCAGGCACAATGATATTTCGCAGGTTGTCACGTTAGAAGTTACCTAGCTGGGGACAATTTTCAGGCGCTGCATAATATAATTGTGCCTGCTCCAGCCAAAATTCCTATAGTATAGTTCCTATAGTATAGTTCTTAGCCCTATAATCCTAGAAAATAGCAAATTTTCATTTCCCATGGGTCTTAGTGCGTGATGTACCTACAGAAGAGTCGAGCTCCAAATAGAAAAAGATCAAAATACAAAATTTATGAGCGAGGTGCTAATGGTCTAATCCGATTCAATGATTTATGCTAAGCTAAGCTAAAAGTGCTCCCACCACACCCGGAGATCGGCTGAATTAATAAAAAAATTTATAATAAAACTGTTTAACTCTATGGGAGTTCTAAAATTAGCCTATTTTCAAGAGATAAAAAGTAGAGTGTTGCTTTAAGAAACAGATAATGGGTTTTTAGTTTCTTTTTGTGCTAAATAATTACTGTCTTATTATAAGATGGCGCATTCCCTGCTGTGCATTTACAATGATTTAGCTTTAAAATTAAACGATTAGTACTGTTATGATGTCTGCGACTTTATATTTTAATCGCAGGGCGCATATTCCAGATATTACGGCTAAAAATGAAAATGCATCCTATTGATTGGTTATTACAGATTGGTTAGTACCATGGCGACAGGAGGCACAATGATATTGTGCAGCTTGTCATGTTGAAAGTTACCTAGCTGGGGTCAATTTTCAGGCACTGTACAGCAAAGTTCCTATAGAGTATATTTAATAGCCATATCAGCCTAGAAAATAGCAACTTTTCATTTTCCCCAAGTCTTAGTACAGGATGTAACTACAAAAGAGCCAAGCTTTAAATAGAAAAATTATCAAAACAATTTGGTCATTTTTCGAGCGAGATGCTAATGGTCTAATCCGATTCAATGATTTATGCTAAGCTAAGCTATTAGTACGCCTGCCAGACCCGGAGATCAGCTGAATGAAGTAAAAAATGGTCAAACTCGACTGTTTAACTGTAGGGGACTTGTAAAATTAGCCTATTTAAAAAAAAAAAAAGTAGAGTGCTCCTTGAAGAAACAGATAATGGGTTTTTGGTTGTTTCTTAACTACATTTCTTTTCTTTTTGCTAAATAATTACAGGCTTATTATAGGACGGCGCCTTCCCTGCTGTGCATTTGAAATGATTTAGCTTCAAAACGAAACTATTAGAATGCAAGTTCCACACTGTAATGATGTCTGCGCCTTTACGTATTTTTTTAACCATAGAGCACATATCCCACAGATTACGGCTAAAAATGGAAATGCATCCTATTGATTGGTTATTCCGTTAATTAGATTATGTCTCAGGAGAGCAAATCTGTCCTAAAATTAGAGTGTTTTCATGCTCAGCTGCTGATATTGGCTCCGATAGAGCAGCATGGGGGGATTCAACATCTGTACTCTGTAATGTTGGGGTTAACTTGTGCTGTGATTGCATATGCAAAATTCTCCAGCAGGTGCGACACTGACACAGCTGCTGACACCAAAGACGTGATAAACCCAAAGCCACGTGGGGAATACGAGCGATGCAAAGCACTGTGCTGCTGGAGTCAGGCTATGTGTGAGTCCCATGCGAAAAGCGTGAATGAGAGGCCTGCAAATCGATAGGGACAAGGGATGTGGTGTCTGGCAAATCCAGTGGCGGCTGACATGTTCTTGGTGTAATCTCCTTCATTGTGCTGCGAGAGGGAAGATTATCCTCCGCTGACTGGCTGCTAAAAGGTTTCCCTGCTCTCCAGAAGGGGCGAGGGAACGGCGCGCAAAAACCTCGCGTTCTTCCCCTCCTTCCCTGTCAAAGTCCGGATTATGCGAAGAAATGATCCTCTCCGCCTCTCAATAAAGTCTATTCTTATACGCCCTCGCCTTTCATGGAATATCATTGGATTTGTGGCACCGGATCTCCGTTCGGATTTGACGCTAATTTCGACAGGTTGCAAAAAAGCAAGAGCAGGATTAGCAGGACTCTTCTTGATGCGCCTCAAGCGTTGTATCTGACAAAACAGAGCAAGCTAAACAAATAATACATGTATATCGTAGATCAACACACACTGTAAAAAAAAAAAGGCTGGGTTCCACTCAATTCCTTCATGTTTGCAAATCGATTGGGTGGATTGAACATAAAACAATTAAGTTGTCCCCAAAAAACTTATTTTAAATAAATAGTTTGAACAAGCAGCAAGTCATTTTTGAGTGTTGGGTTTGGGTGATTTTTCTATATATGTTTATGGTCTATATTTTAGGTCTATATATTATGTACTGTATAGAGTCCAACCCTAGATGTTGTAACATGGAGTCGGGGTACAATGGAGTTGAGGGTCCAAACCCAGTTTATTCAACCCAGGCTCATTCTGAAAACGTACTGCTATATACATTTCTGGAGACCGTCAAATACTTCCCAGGAGGTACGTTTTTTTTGCAGTTTTTGTTTTCGCAAATCCACGAGAGGCCGCTGTGTACGCTTTTTGAGATCTCAAATGTCTCTTGCGAGTGCCATTCACGCCTGCTGTTCTCTAGTAAATCCACCAGAGGCCACTGTTGACTGACTGTTTGAATGACTGAATGACTGACTGACTGACCGATCGACTGACCCACCCTCCCCCTTCCCTAAACCCAACCAATAGTATTTTAAAAAGAATGAGCCTGTGTTGAGTTTATTACAGCTTAGTCAGGCAGGCAACGGTCAACAGGAACAAACAGTATCATAAGGGTAGTCAAAAGGTAGTCATGGTCACAGGCAGAGGTCGGTGCAGGCGGCAAACAGAATAAACAAAGAACAAAACAAGGGGTCAGGAAACACAGCAAGACTGGACTAGGAAACGTGTCGTAAAGTTACAGGTAAACATACAACGAACAAGACTCAGCCCCGTGTGTGTGAATCAGAGGGGAATATAAAGTCCAGATAATCAGTCCATGAGTTAACAGCTATGCATGTAGTCAGGAGGAATCAGGAACTGGTTTGGTATACTTATGGTATTTGTAGTTCATTCAGTTACAAATGTGTAGTTCTACAGCGATCTGCAACTGCTAGATCGCTGGTGATTGTGACAAATGTTTTATTAAGGTCTGCATTAATATTCAGTTTACAAATGCATATTAAATCAATGTAAATATTAGAGAAATATGGGTACAATAATACACTGTCAATAATGTCAGTCAGCATAACAGATATATTTAATTGTATGTGTAACGCCTTGATGGCGGATGGTGACAGAACGAGACGGAGAATGATAAACATTACAAAACAGATTTATTAAACACTTACGGGAACATATACTGGATGCGGGAAGACAGGACGACACAGGACGAGACCCACACGATTCAAAATACCGGACAACAATGGACACAGACAAAAGGGTATATATGGACGAGGGAATGATTACACTGATGACACAGACGGGATGAACACAGGTGGAACAGATGAACAATGACGGTGGCGGGAGAAGGACAAAAAGGAATCACATGACAACAACAAATGACGCGGACGAACACTGACAGTATAGCAATATAACCATACTTAAATACATATTTATATATAAAACAAGTCTTCATGGTCCGCCATGTGTTCCATTCTGGGAAATCAGGCCCCCTGAAGACTACTTCAAGAGATACGGCCTCAGTAACATGCCACAAAAAACAGTTCACAATCACATATTCTTTAAATGTAAAAAATTTAATTGTAATTTGATGTCAGACTAAATGTTTTTTTGTGATTTTTGCAGGGGAACACACTTTTAAAATAAAGGCTTAAATAATGAGTTAGCATGAATGATGTTATAGAAGAACCATTTATTATTATTATTATTATTATTATTATTATTATTATTATTATTATTATTATTACAGTTATTATTACAACATACAGTTCCTAAAAGAACATTTACATTTTCTAAAGAACACTTTTCCACTATGAAGAACCTTTTGTCTAATAGAAAGGTTCCACAGATGCTGAGGGTTCTTTATGGAACCGATGGTGCCTATAAAGAACCTTTACTTTTAAGAATTCAGGCCTGTTATTTCGTGTGTGTGTGTGTGTGTGTGTGTGTGTGTGTGTGTGTGTGTGT
>CAIGQW010016660.1:0-10598 GCA_903798125.1 Danio choprae
TATATATATATACACATTTTTTTCAGTTTGTAGGCTACTAGCAGTAGTGTCTAACTGGACTAGCATGCATAACAAGCATTTGTTCAGTCTTGCTATTTCATACACGCAGGTCCGCATGTTATGCAACAGCCCCATCTGTTCTTCAGACACCCTGTGGTTCATATGCTACACTGGCCACTTTATAAAGTAGCCTACACTTGTTCTACTGCTTGCTAACACACACATCTAAAAAGCAACTTAATGTATTTTGGCATGCAGACATGATGGTCAAGAAGAGGATCTGTTCAATACTGAGAATCTGACCCGAGTTTTTCAAAGTCCAGAAAAGGAAACAAATAAACATTGTCAAAACATTCAATGAGACTTCAGGAGTTCAACTGTAATCATACGAAGTTTAAAAAAATGTGGTAAAAATGTAAATGCAACTTTATTTGCCTTTATCTTTTTTTCCTGCGTCAGGGCGCGCGTTTACTACTTGCAGTATGACGTAATGCGAGTCAGCAGCGCAACGCGCGCCATATTGCCCACAGTAAACCCGTTAAGCCTTTTCTGATGTAGAAGACATTAGCAAACAAAGTAGTTTTTACAGTTTTTTGCACACAAAAGTGATCTTAGAGTGATCACATGATTACAGTTGAACTACTGAAGTGACATGGACTGTTTTGACCATGTTTTTAGTTCCTTTTCTTGACTTTGAAAGTCTCAGGAGGACAAGGGAGCTCTCGGATTTCATCTAAAAAATCTTAATTTGTGTTTTGAAGATGAACGAAAGTCTCAGGGTGTTGGAATGACATAGGGGTGAGTAATTAATAACAGTATTTTCATTTTTGGCTGAACTATCCTTTTATTGGACTTTAATGTCTGTGGCTGACTGGCTGTATACAAAACATCTGAAAGTTTAAAATATTTTTTTAGTTGTTTTGTCAAGTATACAGGCTTCTTTATGCCACTTTACTGCTTTCTTGAAAACTTGTTATCCTGAATGATTTTTAAAAAGGAAATATCGCTTAGATGGCAACACGGTGGCGTAGTGGGAAGCGCTGTTGCCTCACAGCAAGAAGGTTGCTGGTTTGAGCCCCAGGTGGGTCAGTTGGCATTTCTGTGTGAAGTTTGCATGTTCTCCCCGTGTTCTCCGGGTGCTCCGGTTTCCCCCACAGTCCAAAGACATGCGCTTTAGGTAAATTGGGTAAGCTAAATTGTCCATAGTGTATGTGCGTATGTCCTGGTCCTCCAAGTTGGGGGGGTTGAGCGTTGGGCTAACAACCCACCTTATAAAAAAACCCAACAACAACTAGATGTTACAAAACACCAACATGGTGCCATTAAATATAAACTTTGATATAAATGGCCCTGGGAATAAGTAAACAAATATTCCTTAGATACTTTTCAGAAGAATTTTATGCTTAGTATTTTGTTTTTTATTTAGTTTTTTTTTATCCTTCCACATTAATAGCTTTCATAAAAAAACATTCATGAAACTAGATATTCCTTGGACATAGAATAATGGCCATCATAATCTTTATAATCTGGAAACAGTTTTTTTATATACATAATTGTGTAACTTTTAAATGTAGTTAACATTTTATTAGCCTTTTTTTTAGATGCAGCTATATATAGTTTTTATTATTACTTTTTATATTTAGTTTTAGTTATTTTAGTTTTAAATGATTTGAATTAAATATAATAACCCTGTCAGAATATCTAATGCAAAATAAATATTTTATAAATGAATAAATTCCGCATGTCTATACACAAAATGTGAGTTATGTATGAAATTAGTTATGCATTTTACTTAATTTCTTTAACGGTAATTTTACAATAATTTAATAAACTTCAATTAATTTATACCCCAAATGGTGAAAATAACTGTACAAACAACAAGAGTATGGTTTGGAAAAATAATGCTTTAGAAAAGTATAACTGTGCAATGAAACGCCATCTTGCGAACAGCAAAGAATTAAATTGAATTAATCTAGGATTAAAACTAATCCTGGAGATTATGGTTCACTACTTAACAGGTTTAACTCACTTTGCCAGGTAAATTATGGCAGCATTAAACTTATTTCTCCTTAATGAAACATTACATGCAGTCTGAAGTTATATGAGAATTTAGTCATCTATCCATCTATCTAAAAAAAAATTAAAACACAGATAATAAGGCCTAAATTTAATAAAAGTGGCTTTGTTTGTATTTACATTGCTAATTTTAAGAAAAGGAAAAAAAAAAATCTACAGAATATTACTCCTAGCAAAAACACTATACTCCTAGCTTCATAATGAGAGGCAACTGAGGATGTACTTTGTGAATGACATGCAACCTCTATCAAGGTGGTCCTATAAGACAAGCACCTCCCACACAAAACAAGTCCACTCTTGAAGGGGTTTTCCATGCTTTAATAATAAATATAATGATATACATCTCATATTAACAAAAATATTGCACATAGCTCAGGCACATAACAAGTGTTCGCTGTACTGTGGCAAGTGTTGCTTTTCAGGAAACACATAAAAAGCTCTAAACTCCAAAGGAGAGAAACACAGTTTCACTTAACACAAAACGCTGAACACATTGAAGCTTTGGCAGAAGGTTTCAGTTCTTTTGGAACACTAGTGATGTTTTAACTATACAACAAAAAAAAAAAAAAGTCGCAACTAACTGACAGTCAACCCCTATTGACTCTTTTATAAAAAGCAGGGAATAGCAGTCAGCAAATAACAAGACTCGAGCAACATAACCACCTACCAAGATGATCAGATTATGCAAAAATATTTATAAATACAAACAAATGAAAAAATTAATAAATAACAGAAATAAAGACCAAACAAGTCCCTTGATATCCCCTTGAATTCATCCTTTGTGGCAAAAATACACAGTGCAAATAGGAATGACGCAACTAAACAGAAACTATGCATATTAAATCACAAGTGTACAAAAACACAATTTCTACTTGAAGATGAAGATTTAAGTGCTCTTGTTGTAGAAGTAGGTGAGGGCCGCTAAGTATCCGGCCCGTGAGACACATGGCGGAGCGAGTGCAATCCCATAACGCAACAGCCTCGGATCAATGAAGCTATGTTGTAGACCGGAGCCCCTCCCACCAAACCGTGCTGCGAATAAAGCCAAGCCACGGTGGGCAGGACAGGCGCAGCAACAGCAACCAAATCCACAAAGAAGTTGTTGCTCCAGTGGTTCTTCCCTACCACTGCCTTGTTCTTCGAATTCAGCTCCTCCATAAACTCTGGACCCACTTCAGGCTCGGAAAAACACAAACCAGAATCATTGGGAACGATTTGGGCAGTGCTGATGGGAACATCTTGGTGGTGTGCTTCAGGTAACTCCTTTTTTGGTGACTTTTTGGGAGCCTGTGCTGAAGAGATATCCTGGGATTGGTTGGGAGAAGGAACGAGGAGGCCTGGAAATCCACCACCCTGGAGCTTTAGCAGTTGGTAAAGCAGCGTTTGGAGATCAGTGCTGTAGATCACATCATCAGTCTGAATACCTTTATCTTCTGCACCAATTGGGATGCTTGAGACATGCTCCTCGGTGCTCTTTTCTGAAACACTCGGCTCCAAGCAGGACAGTCCTGGTTGGGGGATGGTCTTGGTGCTTCCGTCTTGGCTAGAATCAACTGCGGTTGACATGAGAATCTCTACTCTGTTGACCATCTCGTCATTGATCAGCAGCTCACTATCCGCCATTTCTTCCACTGCTTGCTCCTCACAATGTAGCTCCAGTTCCATCTCCATTTTCCCCTCGGTAGAACTTTCTGGAGACTCGCAGATAAAATCCAGCGTCGGCTCATCTTGCAAGTTGCATCCATTTTGCGCCAATTCCATGCTGTGAAGCAAGGACTCCAGCTTCCGGTTTTGGATGTTTATATCAATGAAGTACTTCTGTATGCCTTTGTCCTTCTCCATCAGGCTGTTCTTCATGGTTTCCACCACTTGGCGCAGCTGTTTGATCTCTTTGCGGGCTTCTTTAAGAGCCAGCTGAGCTTCAACGCGGTGACATTCCTCCTCAATCCAGTCCTCCCTCATACGTCCCAGTTGAGATTTCAGTTCCTCAATCTCAGACTCCCTATAACCAATCGAATAAAAATAATTGGTGAGGGATTTCAGAATGGTTTATATTTAGGCCATGTCTACACATACATGGGCATTTTAAATGGAAAAAATGCACTGTGATGTAATGTCAAGGACTTGCAGAATCATTGAGCAGTGATGAAACCTTATGCTGACAAACATGGAATTAAGAGTTTGCACAAGTTCATATCAAAGTCAATGCAAATGCACAAACAGAAGCAAATTACCGTCGTACAGTGTAAATGACACAGAATGCCAAAAGCATTTGCAGTAAACACGCAAAATTCACCTCAATCGCATCTGCCACTCTGTTCAAATAATTCAATAGAAGCATAAACTTTGCATAAGGGGAAAAACATCTCAATTGACGTGGTGCTCCAATTTGATGTGAATCCAGCATTAGAAAAAAAAAAAATGCCATGTTGGCCAATCAGAAAGGAGAAAACACGCTGCACACACTGACATCAAGAGGCATAAACTCCACACTGTAACCAGAGTTTCTTAAAATCTTCACTCTTGCTGGAGTTTTCAGGAATTTTCGGTTTCAGTCACCTGATGTTGCGTTTTTGTGTGGACGAATATACGTTTTGAAAATACCCATGTTCAGTAAACAGGGCCTTAGTTAATTGATTTGACCTCAAATATTTTTACTCACCGATCACAAACGTTGTTCTCAGAATCTCTGAGCTTGGTCTTGAGGTGTCGAATGGCCACTTCTTTCTGCTGTAGTGGAGTAAGGTACTGCTCCGGATTGGGAGGCTTGATGCCATGATTGTCTCCGCAGGAATGATAGCGAACAGGAGCGGTCCTTCTGAAATTAATAAAAAGCAGGATTTTTTTTATTTATATATATATATATATATATATAAAAATAAAAAGACAAACAATTATGAAAAATAGAACATGTATGAAAGTATGAAAACAAAGTTATTAAATTCACAATTTTAAAGTATAAAAAAAAAATATATATCCAAAAGAACAAATGTCTGAAAGAAAGAAAGAAAGCAACGGCCCTGTTAGCACGCAACAAGACTAGAGGCACAATATCCTAGCAACCTGCTATTTTGCTTTGAAGTCAAATTTGCATTTGGGCCAGAAACTGAACAATAAAGAACCAACAAATACCCTGGAGAAGCCAAGGCAGGCATTACAGAAGCACATGCAATTTGTGCTTAAAATAAGAAAAAAAAGTGGAACATAAATAATGAATATAAAAAAAGTAAATCTAAATAAATGGAAGCTGCACATAACAAAATAAGCCAAAATCACCAATTTCAACTTAGTCAACAACAACAACACCCAATAGTATCCTTATACTCTCAATCCCATAAAAGCAAAAATAAACCCCAGAGAATCATCATATCATGTTATTAATAAGCAAAATAACATGCCTTCAAAAAAAAAAAAAAAAGAAAAATCTTCAAACATTGAGAGTGTGCGCACATGAAATATTAATGCCCCCTCACCCTCTCTACAAAAACACAGTACTGAAAAACACTTTCCTCCTATCAGCCAGCCAACAAATCCGCAGTCTGCGTGGGCAAAATGAGAGCAGACATTTTTTTTTGGCAAAATCCCCTCAAACCCTCACAGAGCCGAACTGTGACCAATCTAATCCTTTGTTCAGTTAAGAGGCCGAGAACATGATAACACTCTATCTGTATGGTGCCCTACATGTGGGGAGGAAAAGAAAAAAAAAAAAAAAAAAAGAGAAATTGAGGGCTGCCATGTTCTCAATTTCCAGTAAGTGTATTTGGCGTTTTGTTTGACTGTTTTGCTTGCTTCTGGCCCTCGTTTGTACCTTCTGCTTGAGCTGGCGTTGCTGCAGCTGCTGCTGCTGTTGGTAAAGGAGGGTGTTTTTGGGGGCGTCCTGATTGGGGCGTAAAGCTCTGCATCACGAGGAGCGGAGGGGCTTCCTGCGGGCTTGAACACAGGCAGGCTCCTGATGTGGGGCCCACGGCTGAGGGAGATAAGAGCAGGCAAGTAGGACTATGTCAAAAGAGGCAAGACTCATATAGGCTATGTTTAGAACAGAGTGCATTAGTGCTCAGGTCTTGTTTCCAAAAGTGCCGACTCTGGAGAAAAACTACAAAAAACAAAAAAACTACAAATCCCATGAAGAATTGCAAATGACAATTACAGAAATACAACTACTCAATTAATATAGAGCATAGGGCAATTACATCATGGAGCTAAAGATCTCTTTTGATGATCATTGCTCAGTGTGATTCTCTGATTGGTAACAATTTCTGCACCACTATTGGAAAAAGGACTTTGAAGAGATGTGTTCAACAATAGCATCAACGTACACAATCAAACAACATCTGAGCTCACAAATATCTTTAAAGGTTTATCAGTTATTGTTAAATATCCATTTCTCAACTGGGAAAAAAAACGACACTCGACACTGGATTGTATAAAGTCTTAGAACAAAATGAAAAGTGACTTGATATATTTTCTATGAAGAATTAATGTATTGGTTAACAACCAAAAAAACATTCACTTTACTAGATAGTCAGCTTATATTTTTGGAAAAGATTTTTAAGTTTATAGCACATCAAATGGAAACTCTGATATTAAAATCATCTCAGAATTTCTCAGTAGTAAATATCACTTTCATTTTTTCCTCCATTCACATTTACTCACGAGGACAATAACTCTAAAAGCATGTGACGGCAGTATTAATCTATTTTACTGAATATTTTGGATGAGGCTACTGAAACACACAAAATACAGCATGAGCCATACCTTCGAGAAGATAAGTTCTTCCCCGCAGAATTGCTGAGCTGAATTTCTCGGGTCTTGTAGCTTCCAGCGCTGCTTGATGAGCTGAAATCTGTCTCACTGCCTACAGGGCATAGAAATAAGGATCAAAAGTCTAAAGTTTCCACTCAAAAGACCTCAGCGTCAGCAAAACCTGTCCACTGAAGAGCATCCAAAAAGACTGTGAAAGAAAAGACTTCAAACTTGCCAAACGCACAACACATGAACTTTTCCAATTACCATATCTCCAGAAGCCAGATCAAAGAGGTTTGTCAGAGGATACAGAGTTACAGAAGGCTGTGATGAACATTGTGCTGCTACCACAATGGAAGAACTAAGTGTGAATCTTTCAGAAGATTGACAGAGAAATCCCTTATTTTGGATATCAGCTTTCCTTTAACTTTTCCAGATAGCTTTAACACCAAGCTTGCTGGAAGATGCCATTAAATACATTAACTATCATATTCGGTCTTGAAAAACGATGTCTTGATTTTAATTTGAAGGTTTTACCAGTATTGACTAATACTGATTACATTCGTTCTGGAATTACCACTAAGATAAGTGGAAATGCATATTATAAAACACACAAAATTATTTTTGTACTATAGATATGCTTGCATTCATTCAAGCGCATACATAAATACATCAAGTATTTAATTCTAAACAAAGGTAACTGAAAGACAAAATAATACACAGGGAAGGGAAATATAATTCAAAACTGTGATTTTACTTAAACATACACACCTGAGAAGCATCGCTTTCCTTTTGATAAAACCATGATAACGTGCACTTTTCCAATGTGAAGACTAACTAACTTTCTACCTAACCAAACAAATGTGACGAATTCTTTAACAATTACAAAATTGTGAAGTTGCTCAATACAAATCAAGCTAAAATGCTGTGAAATTCTCACATGTGGTGGGAGGAGCCAACTATTTTTAATTGCACTGATTGGTCATCTACAAACCAACCAATCAGAGGCCTCTTTGAGAGAGCGTAATCAAACACATGGCAGCTGCTACTTCCTGCATTGTTTTGATTCTGATATTTGGTTTATTTTTAAGCAAAGGCTTCAGAGAAAGCCACTGAAGCAGAATTGTGAAGCAGAATTTAACAGGCAGGTGTGATCATCATATTAAATAGATTAATTATTTATTATACACTTGAGATAGAAAATTGATTTGTTTGTGTACTTGAGCCTCAGTGAACATGCACACTTGCATGCAAGTTGATAAGATAATATGCACAAACTGCCCTTCCAAGTGCGCTAGTGGTTGTTTATGCAACTAACCAAACGTTATATTTCAAATCCAGTGGTTCTAATATTTATTTTAAGTACTTAAGCTTTTTTAAATAAATATTTTTGGGTTGAAATAGTTTTTTAATATTTAAAATTATTGTTGTTCTAAAAATGCCTGACAAGATATTTTGGCACTATTCTTATACTGAAAGACATTTCACTACAGGTGTCTTGTAAAATCATGGTAATATGTGTGTAGTCTTTTTGTTTTTGCTCGAAAAATAAAAATAGAGAAATAAAATAAAATAGTAATAAATGTATGTTTTTTTGATATTATCTGCTTAATCCTAAAATGTTTTTGATCATTTGGAAAAATAAAACTATATGAAATGATACCAATTATTAATATTATAATTGTAAAAGGACTAATTTGTAAATTGCATGTTGAATAATCCAACGTTTTTTACTTAATTAAATTCTTGCCAAAAGAAAATTAAACCTGTACAAAATATTGTACAATTAACTTCCTTAATTTCAAACTTGACTTTTTTTTTTCTTGCAGTGATCTATTTTAAGAAAAAAATCAAATGTTTAAAAAGTGAGCAGGTCACAAAACAATAGTTATATATTAAGCTCATACTTCATCTTTGCATCACTTAATTATCTCTATATTATTTTTAACAACAAACCTTCAGAATCTAAAATGTAGCTAATATCACATAAAGTTACCTTTATGCATGATGGATGTGCGCTGCTGCTTTTCTCTCTTGTGCTTTTGTGTCGGTGCGCTCCACTCGGCCTCTACATTCATTCGCACTCTCTTCACCTTCACCTTTCGCTCTCCCAGACCAGGAGAAGCCAGTGGACTGTTGTCAGAGCCGGAGGGAGTCTTGCTTGGAGATGCACATTGACTGCTTGGGCATCCAGTATCATCTGAGAAGGTAGGGGAAAATGTGTAAATACTCCTCCATAATGATTCGATGCCGTTTAAAGGTCATAATATACTGATTTTCCTTATCAGAGAGGTCAGATGTACCAGGCCATCAATAAAGAGAAATGTCAAAGAGCAAATATTGACATTTCAGGGCTGATTTGTGATGTAATATTACACTGATTATACTCTAATATTGGCAACGTTTGGTATTTTGTATTTATTGTTTAATCTTTTGCTGAAAACATGCATCAAAAACTGAGGATACTTGAGTTTGTTTTTGGATGAGAACTAAGAGAACTCTTTATTAAAACCCTTTCAAACACATTGCAAGTGATGCTGGACAATTTCTGACCCAAAGACTAGACAAACTTTTGCAATTCTTCAGCGGTGGTTTTTGGAGATTGTTTTGTCAACCTAAACCATTCTCTGTTGGGACAAGAGACACACACATCCTCTTCCAGGCTGAATCATAACACTTCCAGCTGACTGGAATTTTTCTTCATTAATGCCCTGATGGTGGAAATGGGCAATTCAGTGTTTTTCCCTGTTCTCTTACAGCCATTTCCTATTTTGTAAAGCTCATCAAACCTTTACCACAGCTACTGTTTGTTTTTGGTCTTGCACATTATGAATAACTAGCTTTTACCTCGCATACAAACCCCTGTGAACTATTTCTTTTTCCTATAGTAAGCCAGGTTTACTTGAAAAATGTAAATATACTTCACAAATATTTCTCATGAATTAATGTTTTTTTTTTAATTCTAAAATGTGTTGTGTTGTCAGCAAGTTGTTGTTGTTGTTGTTATTTTATTTTAAAATATATATTTTGACGACTTGTTCTCTCATATTCACATTGGGCATAAATATTAGTGGGGGGCATTATACAGTTGAAAAGTTTTTCAAGCAAAATATTTAGGCCCTCCTTTGAAATGTTTTATTATTTTTCAAATAGGATGCTTAATGAAGAGATTTATTTCCCAACACATTTTTGAACATAATTTATTAGAAATTTGTTTAATTAATAAATAACGCTTTTATATTGCCTTTGCCATGATGACAGTACATAATATGATACTAGTTATTTAACTCGTATTCAACTTAAAGTGCAATTTAAAATTAGTTAAGCAAGTCAGGTTAACTATGCAAGTTATTGGACAACAGTGATTTGAAAAAAACAAATTGAAGGGGGCTAATAATATCAACCCAGGCTCATTGAGAAAATGTAGCCAGGGATACATTTTTGAGAACTGAGAAATAAACCCTGGACTTAGTCTTCTTGCAGTTTTTGTTTTCACAAATCCACTAGAGGGCAGCAAGTACATTTTTGAAAATCAGAATTTTTGACGTTTTCTCATATGTGCCATTTTTCATAAATCCACTAGTGGCCGTTGTATCCTTCTCGTGTATGTCTGTGAGAGAAGTAGGCCGGCTTGTCATCTCTCTCTCTCTCTCTCTCTCTCTCTCTCTCTCTCTCTCTCTCTCTCTCTCTCTCTCTCTCTCTCTCTCTCTCTCTCTCTCTCTCTCTCTCTCTCTCTCTCTCTCTCTCTCTCTCTCTCTCTCTCTCTCTCTCTCTCTCTA